>PVIJ01006558.1:0-20530 GCA_004024925.1 Scalopus aquaticus
GGGGGGGGGAGGAGGAGGGAGCCGGAGGGAGGGAAGGGAAAGGGCACAAAATGGAATAGAAAAGAACACAAGGGACCATGGAGATGGATCACGGGTGAATTGGTGGTGGGCTACCCAAGGGGAATGCAAAATGTAAAAGACATAAATAACAATAAAAATATATATTATATAAAAAAAAATGCCTTGTGTTGTTGAATAGGAGCTTTGCTGAAATCATTCTCAGAAGGACCGAAAAAACCCTCTCGCTGAACCCTAACAATAATTAAAAAAAGCTGAAATTTTTAAAAATCTTGTAAAATTTATGTGTAAGAATGCAAGATAAATCCTCCTGTTGTACCCATCTCAGTTTTTCCAGCTCTAGAATACCCAAAGAATATAAATTTCTCTAACAGAAAAGTCACTCCTTCAAAAATAAATTACAAAATATTTTTATTTAAAAATTAAAATAAAAAAACAAGGTAGACATACAAAATGAAATTAACAAAATTTTATATTCTGTTACCTGTAAAATGCAATTTAAATTAATTTCACCTTAACATCTAAAATTAAAATTATCCACCTTAGTTAACATAGTAAGCCTTTTTTTTTTCTTCTGGATATCAAGTACGGATAATGATTATGCGATCTTCTAAACAAATGGGACATTGCTTTATTCTTTTAGTGGAAATGTTACTTCTTATTAGATTACTTAAACCTTAAATACAATAAAGATCATAACTGGGAGGAAAAAAGTTCGCATTGTAACTAAATCTTCTAGAAAACAACTCTATTCCTTAAGATAAACTGCTTCTACTAAGTGGGTGCACAATAAAAGCAGTGAATCTCACTGACCTTAGTCTTTTGCTTAGCATGGTTTGCGAAATTGAGTTTCTAGATCTGTACTAATATTGTGTGTGGTAGTATGGCACCTGCATAACATCTCACAGTTACAAACAGGAGAAATGGAAGGATCAAGGCAGAAAGTAGAAAAAAAACTGGTAACTTCTCCCTTGATGAAATGCCAGAAAAAATTAATTTCTAGCTATATGTTAGTGAACAAAATGAGGGGTACCCTGGGGGCATCAAACCTGTACCTACTAAGGGGGTTCTGCCATCCACCACAAATTTTATAAAGACAAAAACATAATTTTAGTGTGAAAGAAATTTAATAGATACCTGTGCAGACAGAGAGAAGAAGGATAATATTTTCTCAACATAACACCAACATCACCCATCCCCTTGAGGATAAATGCCCAGTTTAACAGACTTGGCCCAAAACAGGGTCGCTGAGGGCCAAAGGTAGACCTGACAATATGCTTTTAGAAACACTATAAATATAAGGCACTGAATTAAGCCAATTTGATATGTTCCATGTGGCCACACCCCCATGGCTCTGACAGCTTCTGTAGGAAAAGCCTTTATAGACTTGACCCTTTGAGAAATGGCCAAAGGAACTGTCCACCCAGAACTGTCCAAATCTCAAGCCACCACTCCCACAGGCTGGTCTCTTGAACATCACCAAGTGGTCGGTGTCATATCCCCTTTGACTGCCAATGGGCTGGGGTCTTCCATTCACATTGTGTTAGAGCGTCTGGCTTGAGTCCTCAGTGAAAAACCCTAAGAGTAGCAGTCAGCATTTCTGAGGCGTTATCTTCACCTGGATGGGGAGAATCTTTGTACGTCACCTTTTCTGTTTATATTTCACTTTTCTATTTCTATGAAACATTGCTCAGTCTTTTCAGTGGGTTTAAGCATGAAAAATAACACCAGTTGCAAAGGTAAGATTGCTAAAACAAACGTGAGCTTTTTTTTTTTTTTTTAAGATTTATTTATTTATACATACAGCTGGGCTACAGGCCAGAGGTGTGGGGCGGTGAGAGGCTTCACCAGAGACAGAGTGGGGAGCAGAACAGGCAGATCAGAAATACTCTGCTGAGGGGAGCAGCGGGTGAGGCAGGAGAGGTCTGTTGCGCCATGTGGGACTCTCCCTGGCCGGGCGTTGAAATAGCATCGCTGCTGCCGATAGCTCCACAGCGCAGCGGTTGAAACGCTGCGCCACCAGGGAGGCTCCAACTTTTAATTCAATTGTACACTTCTCTTTAAGACAAGAAAAAAAAAAAAGTCAATCGCTTGTTTTAATAGGATGGAGCAAGAGAGGACATATAGAAAAAAAAAAAATGACACCCCACATGATGACGTAAACTAAAAGTGATTTCTTCATGTGTATTTTTTTAATTCTTAGGAATATAGCCAGATTTCATCCCAGATATATTGGAACCAATGAGAGTCAACATTTGGCTATTTTTAGTTTTCACTATTGTCATCTTGTTACTTCCTAAGGTCAGTAACATTATTCCCCTGAGGGCACAGCTGTGCGTCCTTCTCCCTCCGGGCCATAGCGCAGGTGGGCACCCCTTTGGCTTTCCATTATGCATTAACTATTTGCTAACCTATGAAAGCTAGAAAGTGCACCTGCAGGGCCCCTTGTTTCTATTTTTAGTGTTTAAACTTTCTTTTCCAAACACTTGGTCTTCCCTCTGGAGTGGCCAGGATTTCCCATGTTCTTCAGTATAATGAAAATATTTCTGAATATAAAAGTGTTATACGAGGGCCTCCTTGGTGGTGCAGTGGTTAAGCACTGCCCTGTGGAGCTGTCGGCAGCAGCTATGCAAGTTCAACACCCAGCCAGGGAGATTCCCACATGGCGAAACAAACCTCTCCTGCCTCACCCGCTGCTCCCCTCAGCAGTGTGTTTCCATCGATCTGCCTGTTCTGCTCCCCACTCTGTCTCTGGTGAACCCTCTCGCTGCCTCACGCCTCTGGCCTGTACCCCAGCTTGTATGCATAAATAAATAAATCTTTAAAAAAATAAATAAAAGTGTTACATGAGTTAATATTTGACTCTTTTCCATGAGTGCCTAGAAAGACAAGGGTTAGCCTAGAAGAAGTCATGTTTAGTGAATGGTACATTTCTGGCACAGCACCAGTGGAAGATGGCGGGATGTCGTCACCATTCTTGCCCCTCTGTCTTGGGACCCACCGCATCCTTCTGGCCTTCTGATAGTGCTATCTGTTAAAGATGTGTTGAAAAATCAAATTCCTGCCAAAGGAGAAAGCTATGGCTATTAAGCAGTGATTCCCAGCAGGAGTTTCTTCAAGCTGATAAGCAGGATGGGTCCTTGAAAGACTTGGAGTCTCTTAGACGGCAGGAGCATCCCTGCAGGACTAATGGTCTCTGATGCTCACATTGTTGACACAATTAAGATCCCCACCACTGGGGACTTTTCTTATTGTTTTGTTTAGGTCATTTCCTGAAATATTTTCTTCCTTGATATTTTTTAAGCCTAAGGTTCATGAAAAGGTGAATGTTAATAGCAACGTTTGTGAAAACTCCCTTAGCTCATTATGTGTGATGAATATGTGAAAAAATAAGCTTCACCCATTGCCAAAAATGTTTCTTGAGTCTTTTTAGTTAATTGTGATAACTTCCAGAAAAGAAAAAAAGGATGACTTTGAACTTAGTGCTTTTCATAAGTAACCCCAACCAAGGAAATCTTGTGTTTGTAGATTTTAACATTGTGCATGTTCCTGATTTGCATGCCTAGGAACTAAAATTTGATTCAGCATAATTTTTTTAGCACTTTATTATTAACATAGCAGATAATCTGGATAAATTCATACTTCATAGAAGTCCATGGAGACTTTTAATACTTAAAATACTCATGGAATCAATTTGTGATTAATTCAAAATAATTTTTCCAAATAAATGAAGATGAATATTCAGGGCCTCTCTTTTTATACAATCTCTTTTTTATCTTAATACCCATTCAGAACATAAAGGATCTAAAACAACATCACATTAATTTTTCTAATTTGTATGTCAAAAAAACTAAAAAAATATCATTATTTTTTCCTATGATAGAAAACCCAACTTCGCTACACTTGCATTTTAGGTAACGAATAAATCTAATGTTCCCTCTACTCAATAGCCTTTTAAAGGATTGAAATATTTAATTATGTTCATGAAATAACTTTATAAATTAAGCATGCATCAGAGACTATTTTTTTTCAAAACAAAAACAATTAAATTGGTGGTTTTCCAACCTAATAAAGACTTAATTTATTTATAAATTGTTTCTGATATTCTCCAGGGGTGCTTTGTTCAATAGGTTGAGTTAAACTAATGCCTATGTAACTCCCAATCCTTTTTTTAAGTTGGTTGGACTCCGTGTATGTATTACATACATAGCTTTTATAATTGATTTGCTTCTATTCTGGGAGTAATCTGATAGTAAAGATTAGCTAAATATTAGTTTGTCCTTAGGCAGAAACTAGATGAATACATATTTTATTTTAGCTTTTCAACAACTGTTTGAGTATTGTGGAGACAGCTTAACAAACCCTCAACTGTCCCAGGCTTTGCAGCAGCTTGGCTGCTTCAAGGGAAAAACAAATATAGAAACACAATGGAGGATAATACATGGAGCATTTTAGTCTATTGTTTTAGCTTTTGTTGACTCACTCCTGCCAAGATCAACAGAAAGGAACTTGAAGTCACCAGTGAAGCCCTGTCAGGGAAAAAATTGCCATCCGAAGTGCCAACATGTACCAGTGTTTATGGCCGTGCAAGCTTCTCCTGTCTTTTTCATGTTTTTAAACCCGAGGTGGAGTGGGGGTGGGTAAATCAGCTAAGAGGGGACAATGGTATGGTGTTGGGTAGATTTAGACTTTTAAACATGAACTCAGGGACCTTGCTGGTGGCCTAGGGGTTAATTCTCAATGCTATCACCACTATGAGTTCAATCCCCAGCTTGGGAGCTGACCCATATAGAGCAGCAGACCTCTCCTGGCTCACCTGCTGCTCCCCTCAGCAGTGTATTTCAACAGATCAGTCTGCTCTGGTCCCCACTTGTGAATGGGTTAATCCTCTCACCCCACACACCTGTGGCCTACACCCCTGTTCTTATATGCATCACTAAATAAATGATTTAAAAAATAGACATGAACTCAACATATCCACATAGTCATTCTCAGCCACCAATATCTGAAAATTATGTGTGTGTGTGTGTGTATTGTATATATACATATATATAAGTTGTGGTGCAGTATTAGTCCAATAAAACAAACAAATAAAAATAAGTAATAATACAGACCTGAGACTGAATGTAGACAGATATACTGAAAGGTGGTTCCAGTAGCATAATTGTATGTCTAGCACAGCAATGGGCACAGAATGAGAGTTCTATAGTTCACAGAAGGAGAGTTCTATAGTTGTGCTAAATGCCATCTTTACATGTAAAATCTACCACTGATATGGATCCTCATGTGACAGTTATCATGGCAGTATTAAATATTATCATTGCTAGTTATTCATGATGCATAAAAAAAGTCCTTCATGCCTAGACTGTACCTTTCCTTCCCTAGCACTGCCATTCTGTTCAAAATCTGGGATTTGATGTGCTGACCTACTTTTCTATCATCATCTATAGAACACACGTCTTCCGGACAATTGAGGAAGTATTTGGCTTTTCTTAAACTCTGTTCTAAGAGAACTGTCACTGTGATCTCTTGGGCAAGATTAATTCTAGGGCCTGCTGGCCCCTTGGCCAAGTTTATTACTAATAATAAATCACAGTTGGGCCACCCACTCCCTCTGCCTTATCTATTTTTCAATAGTCTCCAGAAATCTTCTTTAACCCTCACTGTCACAATGCCCAGGATTTAATAGGTCTTGCTCTTGCCTGATCCACTTTGAGAACTTCAATTAATTACAGTGTACAAGTTCAAGCCCATATAGAATTAGTCAAAATATTCTGAAGCATTAGCTCAGATTGTCAAATGAAGGGGATTTTAGCAGACTTTACAGGAAGGGACTTAAACAATAAACAAATTTAAAAATCTCATTTATTCCCTGGGGCTATCTTCTTCACATATATTTATATTTAAAAGCATGAATATTTCATTTCGAAGTGGTCCTCTCATTAAAATCTCTAGTTTATATTAATGCTGACAGGCAGAATATCCTGTATCTGAATTATTTTATTTATTAATTGTTTTATCTGTAAACTTCAGCCTGTAAAGCAGATGATTAATCTCCTTTGGTGCGGCCAAGGAGTAGAAATGCTAGTGATCTATACAAATCTTACCCACTTTTTTGTTCACAGAATTTTTTTGACCCATGCCTTCTTACTGGTTATTCAAAAAATGTCCTTTAGGAAGTTCTGTCAACCTAGAACTACAATGTAAAGATAACATCAGATCCAACATCACATGATTCAAATTAAACTTTTATTTTTTATATGTATTATTTTGATATTTACCAATTTTCCTTGTTTTTCAAATATCATTGATAAGTCAAATTCCTTGGTTTGGGAATTAGTAATCCAAATTCTTACTTGCATATCCAAATGCAATTCTGCTCATCTTTTATAAGAGTAATCTGAATTAGTGTGTGTGTGTGTGTGTGTGTGAGATCTTTCCATAGGTTTTTCACTCCAATGTTTTAATTACTCATAAGGGATAAGGGAGAGAAATTAAAGTGAATAAATTAGGTGTATACAGACTGCATATCTGTAGCTGCGTGTACATACATATATGTCTATACATATACATATACTCACATATAAGTGTTGACTTTGAATTCCTACTTTATCCTGTCTCAGGATTTAGTGAGCAGAAGTGGAAATCTGCATTATTTTGACAAACTGTCACTAAGTATTACTACAGGCCAGTTTGGAGAACTGTTCGACTTACAATTGGCAATAGAGATGCAATGACAAATTGCATCCAGAAAATTTAGTGTTGCCAATGTATTAATTGCAAAATACAAGAATGCTCAATAATGGATGCCATTTCTCTTAGTGCACCCGATGAATTTTAATGCAAGCAACAACAACACTCAGCAGCGACGAAAGGCTTTGCAGCAGGGCCCTGGACGCTTCTGATGTTCTTTATTATCTTGTTAGCTTCCATATCATTTTCACTCAGCATGCACATTCCTCGGTCTCAGTTTAATGGATTTCCAATTGGGAAAGTGTAATATTCAGTGCTATCAAAGGCAGGTCATTTCAGGGGTATGGCTGTTGGAAGGTTTCACTTATAATCCTCTAATCATTGAAATATCAATGCAGGTTATTTAAAGCCCAAGTGACAGTTATACTTTCAGTTACTCTCTAAGACCATGTCTTTTCAGGGCAAAGTGAACTAAAACTCCATCAGAAAAGAAAATAAGGGCCATTCTGAACCAGAGAGTTCATTACCATGATATTTTTCTGTGATGCTTCTAAATTGTCTTTGTGGATGGACCTGAATTTACAAGTTGTTTATACAGCTCTGGTTCACTTTAGCTTTTTGAGATCATTTCCAGAATATGGATCACAGTAAAAGTCCTTCAGATATATTCAAATAAATGGAAAGTTTTGGATACAGAACTCCCCCAGGAACAACTGAAACTATATATATATTTATTTATATAGATAGATATTTATATCTATCTATAAAAATAGATAGATAGATACATACATACATACATAGTCAGTCTTCAGAATTAGATTCCTAGCTCTCAAGTCATTTATATTATTCTAAGTCTCAATTTTTTCATCTAAGAGATAAGTGTAATGTTTTACTTAGATAATTAATTGTTTTGATTAAAGAGGTAAAAATACCTGCAAAAACATGCTTGTAAGCAAGCACATATAAAAGTCACCTGACATTATTATTATTCAGAATTATTATTCACAAAAAAACATAATTATTCACAAATCATTTTAAAATGATTTGGTCGAAGTCCCTGGTGGAGGTGTATATTAATTTGTGTGTGTGTGTGTGTGTGTGTGTGTGTGTGTGTGTGTAACATCTTATATAATATATATTTTGATGTATACATACATACTACACAAACACATGTATTTGTTATCATCGTATTCTGTATGACTAAATTACTGAAGAAACCTAAATCTAAAGAGGAAAATTAACATAAAAAAATTATCAAAAGAATAGCATATGAATGAGGTGATTTTATCTGTTCTTGAGGAATTCACTGAAAGTCCAACCATTTTTAGTAGTGCTGTTAATGATCTCAAATTTCTCATAAACTTTTCTGTGGAGGTAGGGGAGCAGTGGGGTTGTGGATTCACCAGAGACAGAGTGGGGAGCAGAACAGGCGGATCTACTGAAATACACTGCTGAGGGGAGCAGAGGGCGAGACAGGAGAGATCTGCTGCTCCATGTGGGTCAACTCCTTGGCGGGGATTGAACTCAGACCATCATTGTGATAGTGCTGAGACTTAACCTCTAGCTACCAAGAGGACTTGAATTATATTTCTAACAAGATATCATTGCATAAGAGGTATTGTTGAGGATCAGGAAGGAGGAGCAGAATTTATAGAACTATTGTGAAGATATGATAACATTTTAAGCAGAGACACAAGATTGAGGAGAAACAAGTCTTAGAGAAATAAAATTCTGTAACAAGTTTATTGAAATAAAATATAATATGCAAGAGCAGGAATAGCAAGGTTGATTCAGACTGGAACACAGGAGTCCAGAAAAATATAGATAATGCATGTGGATTTTATTCTGTAGGCACTAAAGTGTTCATGGAAACTTGTAAAAAGTGACTTATGATACAAGTGGTGAGCAATAACACTAAGTTCATACACTGAAGTGCAGAAAAGGAGGGAAGCACACATTTAAAACGTAACCATATGAAAATTAAAAATGAAAAACCTCTTAGGCAAATTAGAGATTTGAAAACATGTATTTTAAGATACATATTAGATAAATTTCTGAATAAACAACTTTTAGGTATCAATAAATACACTACAATTTTTAAATGCTCTGAAAGACAAGTGTCAGGAGTTTATAAATAAAAAAAATAATCAAATAAGACATAAAAATTACAAATTACACAGAAAAAAAATTCAAATTGAACATTATATTTTTTATCTTTGATGCTGAAAATTTTTATTTAAAAACCACAGATTAATGAAGATTCACTGCAGTGCCAAACAGATTTGGTAGATGAGACAAATTGTTTTTTATGAAAAAAATTATTAATATGTGTCAAGTGGCTTACAAATCTAAGAGTTCATTCTGAGGAAATCATTAAGATTTGTCCAAGGGATCTTATCCTTAGAGATCCTTATCCTTTGGCATTCCCTGGTGGTGCAAGGGCTTAAGTCTCAGCACTATGGAGCTCTCTGCAGCCACTGCAGCATGAGTTCAATCCCCGGCCAGAGAGCTGACCCACATGGCGCAGCAGACCTCTCCTGTGTGGCCTGCTGCTCCCCTCAGCAGTGTATTTCAATATATACACCTGTTCTCCTCCCCACTCTGTCTCTGGTGAATCTTCTCACCCCCCCACCTCTGGCCTACACCCCATTTCTTGCATGCATAAATAAATAAAATAAATCTTCTAAAAAGATTCTTATCCTTAAAGGTATTATATTTTAATAATGAAAACATAGAATTACTCAAAATGGGTTTGAGGCAGGACCATCAAACACAATTTCACAGAGAGCTATAATGCATACAACCTATGGTACAAGTCTTAGAATTTTGCAGTGATAGGTCTGATTTGAGACACAGCACTTATAAATTATTGAAATGTATCTCTATACATATAATTGAATTATGTGTACACGCTAAAATGGATGCTGATAAAAGTGTTCTTAACATGATGATATACTAATAATTTATTAGATGAAAAATGCAGGTTACAAAGTGATATGCACATTATTCACAAGCAAAACAAGGACAAATACTTATCACTAAAACAAACATACTTCTAGGCCAGAAGTCTGCAAATAGATAGAAATAAGTATTTTAAAAACACGGATGGTAGATTTTTTTTCATTTCATGTTCCTCTACACTTTCCAAGTGCATATTTTTACCCATATAAGACTTCTGTAAATATAAAAACATAGAAATGGACTATCATAGGGAAAGCATAAAACAATAAAAATATTCATGTTATTTTTCTTTTTCAAGTTTAGAGATACTGTATATGGAATCAGGACAAAATTAGTTGGACTGAAATAAGAATGTGGTTAGCAGAGATTATTATACAACATCCTACTGTGAATTTAAAGAATTTAGATTTGGAAATATACCTATATGTATTTTTTTAAGTGAAAGCTGTAAGAGTTTTCTTAAACTTCAGGAAATTCATTGGAAAATGAAGTCTATTGGAAAACATCAATCTCTCTCTTTCTCTCCATATATATTTCATTCTATATACTGAGATGTTGTAAGGTCAGGAGGTGAATATGTCTATTCATATTTTCAGAAGAATGGGATGAAAATTTAACATTCTTGTGTTTCCTGAAAGGTTACTTACTATTCCAAGTTCATCACCTCAGTTTACAGACAACAGAAGCTCCTTGTTCAGTCTAATCAGAGTACAAATTCTAATACCTTTGATGTTGTTATTTCACTTAGAAGAATACACTCACTGAATAAAATTTCCCCAAGGGGATCTCAATTAGTCCTCTCTGAAAGCCCTAATGAAAGTCAAAAAAGAATTCTCTAATTGTAAATTTAAATCCTACTGACAGGCCCTTCAAATGTGAGGCCTTGCGATTCTTTGTGCTTTAGGGTCATCTTCATCACTCTCAGTTTTCAAGTTGCTGTCTCAAAACACACAAATGTCTCTTGGAGTTGTATTTCAATGGACGTTTTTGTAAGGTGATCACTTAAGGTTCTTATTTCTCTTTACGCCTCACTCTCAGAAACAGAAATATAGAGCATATCCAATGTGGCTTGAATTTTCTTAACTCTAATATCTACATTTTAATTAAAAAAGTGCAGTTCAAATTCCCTTTTATGTTCAGGGGTGAAGAAATTATGCAGTGAAACCCCATCTTTCATTTTTTTCTGGTATGATGAAAGCTCAATCCCTTCACCTCTCCCTCCATAATGCTCTCTTCCTTTCTCACTCTCTCTCTCTCTCCCCAAGCAGGAAATCATCTTGATACAATGCTAGTTATATTTGAAATGGACAGACTATAATGCGATGATGTTATCCACGTAAACGATCCTATAGATAAACTATGCTACACATACAGGCCAAAAAAAAATACTCTTTCAACTGAATTAAAATGCTTGTTTTGTATGGTTTGTTAAATTCATTTAATCACATGCTGAGGAGGTCTAGATAATACAGATAGGATAAGGTCACACACAATAGCAGAAGGGTCATACAAATCCTGGCGTCTCCGGAGTGCAGATGTGCTTTCTCTAAGAGTGTGGAGGGTGCTTGGGGATAGTGACACACACTTGCTCTAGCTCAGCTGCAGGGATGGATTACTGACCACAGCTGTGGGTTGCCATTAACTGATTATGCAGTTCTGGATTTTACATACTTCTTGAGGTGAAGACACTTGGCACCAGGAAGGGTGTCACCAAAGGGAAACTTCATTAAGACCCTCTGATTACTGCCTCATGTATATGTACTAGATCATAAATATTCAATGCCTTGGGTGGCTCATGTATATTTAATGCCTGATGAGTATTCATAGTCTCTTGCACGCCGAGTGTCATCTGAATTGTCTTTAGTGTCTCTTCAGAACCTCATTGTCCTTCCATCCCTTGTGATGTTCACATACAGGCACTACCCAACAACTACAAAGTAGTTTGAATTTTGTTTCATTATTGGGAAAAATATTGCAAAACTCCAGCTAATGCTCTATTTGAGTGCCTCAAAATAGCATTTGTTTTATATTGGTTTTATTGATAATTTTTTGGATAACATTGCATTATATGCATTTTTGTGTTCTAGGTAGGCAAAGAAAAAAATTTTAAAGATTTATTTTTATTTTTTATGCATATAAGAACTGAGGTCTAGGCCAGAGATGTGGGTGGTGAGAGGATTCACCAGAGATGGAGTAGGCAGCAGAACAAGAGGATTTTCTAAAACAATCTGCTAAGGGGTAAGGGGGGGCATCGGGCAAGGCAGGAGAGGTCTGTTGTGCCATGTGGGTTAGTTCCAAGGCCAGGGATTTAACTCATGTCACAGTGGCTGGCAATAGCTTGATAGCACTGAGGCTTTAACCCCTGCACCACCAGGGAGGTCCCCTAGGCAAAGAAAACTTATATTAAAATTGTACTGTGAGTATGAATCTAAGCTTCAATATTTTTTTTTAAGATTTATTTTTTATTTATACATACAAGCTGGGGTACAGGGCAGAGGCGTGAGGCAGCGAGAGGGTTCACCAGAGACAGAGCGGGGAGCAGAACAGGCAGATCAGAAATACACTGCTGAGGGGAGCAGTGGGTGAAGCAAGAGAGGTCTGTTGCACCATGTGGGATTCTCCCTGGTTGGGCGTCGAACTCGCGTCTCCGCTGCCGACAGCTCAACAGTGCAGTGCTTAACCGCTGCACCACCGGGGAGGCCCCTAAGCTTTAATATTTTTATCTCAAAAATATTGTTAAATACCTTCAGGAAAATCCAGTAAATAAAATTGTTACTGATAACACATGTTCTGTATCTATATAATTTAGATACATTTAACGAAGTGTCAGAATATAGCCTGCAACCTCAAGCAGTTGTAATCCTCTTCTTAAAATTAACAACTTTACTAATTAGTTTAATTTTCATGCATACAAACCACAGATCAAGTAATAATAATCTTTCTCTGAGCATCCCATTTTATTAGTAATTAGATCTGTCTTCAAATTCAATTGTTCTGTTTCAGATTGCTGGCTTCAGGCTATTCATTCACATGTGTCCCCAAAACATACCAAAATATGTGTAACTACAATGCCCGGTGTCTTCCATACACATGCTAGTATGCACTTTACTTAAGGAGTTGCAAACATCACCAAATATTTAATTACTCAAAAATAAATTTTGCTGGGCCTCCCTGGTGACACAAGGGGTTAAGTCTCAGCACATTGAAACTATTGGCAGCCACTGCAGCACAAGTTCGATCCCAAGCCATGGAACTAACGCATATAGTGCAGTTGACTTCTCTTATCTTGCCTGCGGCTCCCCTCAGCAGTGCATTTCTGTAGATCCACCTGTTCTGCTCCCCACTCTGTCTCTGATAAACCCTCTCACCCGCCCCCCACACACACACGCCTCTGGCCTATAATCCAGTTCTTGGGTACATAAAATTTTTTTTTTAAATCAATCAATATATAAATTTTGTTGCTTTTAAACTCACAAGAGCATGAAATTTGGGTGCAAAATTCAGTTTCCTTTTTCCCTCAGGAGTCCAGGCTCATCAGTACACCCAAATGCAAGATTAATCGCTCTTGCTTTTAGCCTTGAAGCATTTCTGAGCATCATTAAACATCATCCCTCTGTCACAACTGCTAGTGTCTGCTCCAAGAAATCCTAGAAATGAAAACCTAAAAAAATGCTAAAAACCTAAAAACCTGCTGCATCTAGCAGGACAAGCAGAGGAAGTAGTAAAAATAAAGCCCCACTGTGATGTGATGTGACTCTGTGACCCAGACCCATAATAGTGACTGGTACTGTTGATGGCAATGGACCTCGAGAGTGTTCAGCAGAACCCAAAACTTGAATGTTTAATCAGGCTCTTGTGTCTGCTGGATTGAGTTTGAAATCATTTTAGGACTTCCTGGAAGGTCGCAATAAGGAACGGAATTTTTCCTATAAATGTGTAAGATATAAATCATCTGTGATGGCTTGTAAGGAGCTCTACTCATCATTTCTACTGAAATGACAAAGTGCTTTTTCAAGTAACAATTTCAAGTCACACAAGCAGGTTGAATGTTTGCTCCTCCGGTTTAGTCACAGTAATAAGTAAAAAAATATAAATAAAAACAGGTCCAACTTGAGTCCTGATAACAACCAGAGCCAGGAAGCTGCTGGGAGTCAGGCTCACAGGTATGTCCAGGTGCCCCTGGCATGTTGAGGCATGTGCAGAGCATGCGAACTAGAGAAGGAAGTGAAACTAAACAAACCACCACCATCACTGAAATCTGGTCAATCACCACGTGATAGAATTTCCACCAATCAGAACTGCACTTACCAAAAACATCATTTGCATAAGTGACATTAACCTTCCCCCGTTGCTTACATAAGCAGATTCCCCTAAACTCCTTAGCCATTCAGTTCAAGTGTTTAATGAGTCTGTGTAACCTCAACGGTAGTCCTGAGGAGGCAACAAACCTGTGTTGCTATAAGTGTTCCTATAACACTCACCAGAATTAGAATCACTGTCATCACTGTGGGCAGCAGGAACTATAATATGATGTAGATTTCCCTAATGATTCATGTCGGTTCCTCCAACTCTTTCTCTTGTCATTCCTCACCCTGATCAAGGTGGTGAGTATTCCTTTGTGAAAAGAGATTAAGAAGGGTAAAATTCACACCGACTGATGATATGGGAGAATACATAGCTTCATAATAAAGAGGATTCTTTAATAAAAGAAATTTGATAAAAAATAAAGAAGCACGACACGAGAAACTATAATGATCAAGTAAAGTAGTCAACAAGGGGATACATTAAAATAAAATTAACACTAAACTAGTGAGAAAATAACAATTCTAATGAGGTGTAAAGAGAAGATGGAGCTGAAATGTCAAGAAATAGCAACATAGACAATGAAAAATAATTTTTAGAATTAAAATGGCTTTGCATTGCTTTGTAGGTTAAAATAATGATTAATTTTAAGTAATGATCTTGGTAGTAATTATAAAAGAAGTATTTGACCACTGCAGACAATTGTGAAAAAATATAGAAAAAAATCACAGTCCTAGAAAAACTAATTTAAATGAAAGTTGAATAGGGAGCTATCAACAAAGTTATGGGTTGTTACAGAATCTTAGATTTCCTAAGGCATCAGTATCACATTACTTTGATGTAAGAAACCTCATGTGAAAACCTTCACATTTATCCCTCCCTACACTTGGGAACAAAGCTGAGTCCATCACTGATTCCGCTATTCAGTCTGCAAACTTTTTTACAATTAAATACGAAACTCTTTTGCCAGAAAAAGAATGAGTGATACATTTTATATGAAAATATAAACCATTGTTCTTGTGCTCTAAACTAGAGGTCAACTTGTGGGAAGAAGTTTTCTGAAACTAATATAAGACACACAATGATAAACACATTTTGAGTCTAACTGGATAAGTAGAGATATTTATGAAAAGAGAAATATTTGCTTACTTGGGTAACCAGAGAAAACATACTTAAGAAGTTGTATTCAAGTAGGTTCAATAAGTCAAGAAGGACAAGAGATTTCCTATACTCTTCAAACTGTGAGTTGCTAAAATGTAACACACACTTATTGAACCAGGTGTACACTGGGCACATGATACATGTTCTGATTGTCATTATTAACTCTATAAAGTAGCGTGAGCTAATTTTATAGACAGGAAGATGAGGCAAAAGGGATAAATAACATTTTACCTCATGTCAGCTCCTAATAACTGATGAAATTGTCACTTAAAACTAGGCCAGTATTATTCATTATCTCTTTACTGAAACTCCTAATGATGTGTGATTTTCCTCATCTAGAACTTTTAAACTGAAGCAACATTTTACATCTGGGAAAAGGATCTGGCACGTTAAATAAAATACATCCAAGGCAATTGTCTCGTGGGTTATATCTTGAAAAATAATGTAGTTACAGTTTTTCACATTTTGTGATAATGTTAGGAGACTTTATTGAGAAGAACTGCTGTCACTCTCTAAATTAGGAACTCATCACTTGATTTTCAAGGTCAGTTTACTCAGTTGCTCCAGGAGATAGAAGAATTCTATCAGTGACTCTTTAGCCTTGTCTTTTTCTGAAGTGTGCATTTCCTGTTTTCACAAAAAAAGAGACTGACATATCCTCTTCTTATTCACTTGTTTGTCTTCAGTTCTATTTCAGGTTAATTTACCTTGAGTGCAAAGAAATCTTATGATCTGTAAGAAAGATAACTAATCTACAACAACAAAAGGACTCCTTATAGTTTTGCTATTTTCACAAAAAAAAACCAGCCAAACAAAGCTCTTCTCACATCAGTTTCATGCAAAAACAAACTAGAAAAATAGAAGCTCTCCTACAAATTGTTCAAGGGGATGTTCAGAACTTGATTTTGGTTTGTGTTGTATAGTTGATAAAGGATGTCAAATTTAAGCTAACAGTTCAATTTTTATAACTTTATTTTATTATTTGTGAAGTATGGGGAGAGAGAGCATTTGTTTTTCCTTTGCAGCTTAATACTGCATCAGCTCCAGAATGAATGGATTTCTGCCCAGATACAAGTGGGTCATTCAGCTGGGCAACAAGGATGCCTCTTGTGAGAGCAGATTTTTTATGGGGGCAGCTGTCTAGCAGGAAGTATATTGCCATGTGGTATTTTCAAATTTAGCAAAAGGCTTACAAATACTCCTAGTAATGACCCACTTAATTTTATAGTCAGTTCTTTTAGAAAGAAGCATATTAATAATAATACAAAATGTAAAAGACATAAATAACAATAAAAATATATATTTAAAAAAATAATAATAATAATAAATCTGAATCTGGAATCAAAGTGACTATAAGCTTGTTATTGACAAGATCAAAGTGTAGATATATAGTACATAATATGTTACACAATTTATGTATTCAAGTGACATAACTTCTAGTCATTCTGAAGAAATAAGTAGGCTTGATTGGAACTTTATTTCCTAGAACTTCAAAATCCCAGCCTGAACATACACATACTATCACTTGACAGCCAACCCACAGAAGAAATATCTCCTGATATTAAAGGGAGATGGAGTAACATAATTTTTACTAAGCTTGCCTATGAAATCACACAAGTATCAGCTTTTCCTAATCTACTATGAGGATATTTAGCTACATTCCCACTTTTGCTGAGGTAGAAGCATTGACCTTGAGAAAAATATGAAGCATTTTCATGTGGTCACTTACAATGAGCAACAGTCATTTTGAGGAATGGACCCTTTTTTATAGCGGTGTCTATTTTCTCATTTGAGGACTCGATATGACAACATTCATAATAGGTGTTATCCTCTCCTATTGTGCCAATTGTAATGATATCAACAGCAAACACAAGCATACCATTGACTGGATTTATTGGACTCCATGCTGACAACAGATTCATTTACCTTGAAAGAGATAAATTTATCAAGTTCAATAAACTGTACTCTTGATTTGACATTTATTGTCCCTCAAGTGTTTATGCAGCTACTCAGCTGAGATAAAATGCCTGGGTGGGCTCCTATCCCAGTGGGGTCACAGAGCCACATTTATAACATGCAGCACATCAGGTAATTGGCCATCCTGTGAGTCAAGTCTTGATCCTTGGCCATTTTTATAACTCTATTCATCATGCAGATGAACTTTTAACAATATTGGAGGTTTGTGATAATATATGATCTGATTCCTATGTCTTCTTGTCTGTTCTCCCATTCTACAACTTCATCCCAGGGAGCCAACAGTAGTGACAACATATGTCTATTAATGTTACTTCTTAGCTATTATTGACCACTAGTAGTCCCATCTTTCTGCTGTCCTCATTTCTAAATGAGCAAGCCCAAAGACACATGAATTTCTTTCTTTCCTCCCTAATTCAGTACGTACATAAACTGCTTGGAATGGTGTGGCCATAGCATTAACTATATATATTAGCAAATGTTAGTAAATGTTGTTTTCATTCTCACTCATACCTTCATTTCTCCAGTTTTTTGTGTACGTAAAAGGAAGGTGTATGTCAGGAGTACAATCATCTTCTTCACTCTTTAGATTCTTCACTATGGTTTTGGAAAATATGGTAGATAAAATTTCTGAAGGAAAATCTTAGAAGATAAGTTAATATTTTAAGATTTAATTATTTAAGAACTGTTTGCCAGTTATCAGGTATTAAAATAATTATCTTAAGATAGAGTCTTTCTAGAGAGGTAAATGTTGTCCTTTAAAAACCACAAAAAGTGGATAATCAAAGCCAGTCACCATTTGTTGGTCAACTTAACCCTATGAGATGACTCAAAGAACAGTATGATCCTAAAGTAAAAGGAGTTGTCATGGATTCATTAAAAAAAAAAATATTCTCCTATCCTCAAGATTTAAGCTTTGTATGTCATTTGTCATCTTTTTTTTCCCCTTTGTAATTATAGCTGATCATACAAATAATTTTCAAAAGTTCTCATTTAATTATTATTAATGAGAGTTCTCAACTATTAAAATAGAGATAAATGTTAATTTATAAAATTAATGAAAATTGAAAAGGATAATGAATATGGAGCAGTGTGAACAGAGACTGGCTTAGGAATATTTGGTGTTGATAATTTTCTTTATCAATCTCCAACTAAATGTTCAGTACCATTGCTTTGCTGACTCAGGAATTGGCTCTAGTACTGCAAGCTCACTCTTATCTCTCCCATCTTGTTAAATTTCCCCCATTTTCTTCCTTCATAAACATGGAAGTTTGGTCTTAGGCAACACTCAACATTGAATTCTTCCCAGCATGATCTTGGAAAAGTTCACTTTGAACTTGTCTCAAATTCTGCTTCTACTTCTACTTCTATTTGTGCCACACTCTCTATGAGTGAATTCTATATGTTACTACAAAAATTCTTAAGATTTCTAAAAATTGACCCCCAAATGAATAAGATAAAAATGTTAAGTTGAGGCATAAGAATTGTGCAAAAAGAGATCAGTTGGAGAGCAACTACTTCATTACAGATTCCAAAAACATATAGATACTGGAGTCTTTAAGTTTATATTGAATTAAATATCAATGTATACACATTATTTGTATACACACATATATACACACTTTCTATTAATGTTATCTATGATATAAAATAAAGCTTTTATTTCTGCAGTGTCAACTTTCTGTTCACATTTGAATTTGTTGAGGGAATGAAAGAATAGGTCACCTTTATTATTATTATTATTATTATTATTATTATTATTATTATTATTATTATTATTTTGCAGATGTATGGCCAAATCCCTTCTGGAGTGTGCACTCCTTAACATTGTGGGGTCCCAGGGTACCCCTTCGTCAAGGCCAAAAATTGATGTGGTTTGAAATAATGAAAAAAGGATAAGGAGAACTTTGCTTGGGATGAGTTGGAGTATGAACAGAGCCTTACAGAAAACTCATGTCAGATGTTGATATGATTGAATAGAAAAGGATACATACTGGACAAGGATTATGATTGAGCACTGTCAAATTACACAAAATTTTGCTGTGATGATGCCCCAAAAGTTTAAGGAAAATTAAATGTATCCCTTCCAGGTTGCTTAAGTAGATATGGACTGAATTTTCTTTTCGTTTTTTTAAAGATTTATTTATTTATGCATACAAGATCTGGAGTGTAGGACAGAGGTGTGGGGTGGTGACAGGATTCACCAGAGGCAGAGTGGGAGGCAGAACAGGTGGATCTACTGAAGTACACCACTGAGGGGAGCAGCGGGTGAGACAGGAGAGGTCTGCTGCGCCATGTGGGAAGCTCCCTGGCCAGGGATCAAACTCGTGCTGCAGTGGCTGAAGATAGCTTCACAGTGCTGAGATTTAACCCGTTGCATCACCAGGCAGGGCCTAGACTAAATTTTCTTAATAGAAACTAAATAATTAAAAATTTAGTGGAGAAAGTAAACCTGCATGGCTTTTATGGAACAGCAGACATACTTAATCTTCTGCAACAGAAAGACAAACAGATGATAATCACATGTCCATGATTTCAGAGTCCAAGAGTCTAATACAAAAGTCCACTCTCTCTAATCACCCCCCCAAAAAAAAAAACTTTAGAGGGAAAATGGGGAATTCAATTAGCATGATATCATCATATAGTTAGAATCCACTGTAACAAATCTGAAAATAAACTATTTGCAAACTTTGGTGCCTTTTAGTGCTATTACTAACAAATGAATCACTATTCACCTAACACCTCTCTTTGACATGCAATGTGTCTCCACATCTAAGCTGAGAATCACTTCCCTGCACCCATTGCCACATGGTCCCCATTTGTGTAGTTGTAAAGTTCAGAGATGGAGGGAGTAAGAAGAAGTTAATCACTGTGATGATATTACTTTGCCACTCAGAGGCAGTCTATGCACAACTGCACATTCAATTCCTTTTAGGCACAAGGAAAACCCACAGAGATCAAGTTATTTTGCCAAGGGATAGAGCCTTCATAGCAACACATTTTGACAGGACTATTTCACCCACTAGTTATAAAAAAATGATTGGGCAGGGGACATGATGAAAAATACCCCATCTATTGTACTAAGAGAAGAAATTTTATGATTCACTGGTATGTTAATGACACAGAAGAAAGAGAATTCAGTAATTTGTGTTGATCCTGCCAGTAAAACAGATTTTGTTAGACTCTCCTCCATTATTTATAGGTTGAGACTTTTTTTAATCTAAAGAAAGACAACAAATTGGGAGTGAGTCTTTAGAACCTTGCTATACAAAGTTTAGCCCATGGACTAACAGCAGCAACATTAGCTGAGAACTTGTTGGAAATCCAGATTTCCATGCAAATCAAAACCACTATGAGATACCACCTCACACCTGAAAGGGTGGCACACATTAAAAATACAGGCAACAACAAATGCTGGAAA
>PVIJ01006558.1:20630-91068 GCA_004024925.1 Scalopus aquaticus
CTAAACATGGAGCTCCCATACGACCCAGCAATACCACTTTTGGGAATTTACCCAAAGGACACAAAAACACTAATCCGAAAGGATACATGCACCCGTATGTTCATTGCGGCACTATTCACAATAGCAAAGGTATGGAAGCAACCCAGATGTCCAAAAATAGATGATTGGATCCAGAAGATGTGGTACATATACACAATGGGATACTATTCAGCATGGAAAGAAGATAAACACATGCAATTTGCAGCGACATGGATGGAATTAGAGGGGATCATACTCAGTGAAATAAGCCAGAAAGAAAAAGAAAAATATCGAATGGTTTCACTTATAACAGGACTATAGGGAGGCCGGGTGGGAGAGAGACACTCAGCGGGAGGGTGGGGGGAGGGGAGGATAAGGGCACAAAATGGAAGAGAGGAGAATACAGGGGACCATGAAGATGGATCACGGGTGAATTGGTGGTGGGCTGCCCAAGGGGAATACAAAATGTAAAAGACATAAATAACAATTAAAAAAAAAAAGAAATCCAGATTTCCAGACACCACCTTTCTAGAGCTTCTGAATTTGAGTCTGCATCAAGATTCTCTGGTCATTTATAAAGTTTACAAATTATAAATCTTACAACCATTGTTCACACTTGGTTGTGCCTTTGTGGCTATGTTTGGATGCCTTTGGGATAGATCAGGAATAATCAAACAAAGTCTCCATAGTGTTGAAATTAGATTGTGTAGGTTTGATGCTTAAGAAACCGTTAGTTTCTTAACTAACAGATTAACTGTAGCAATTTGTAACATCTTGTAAAAAGTCCAGAATTTCAAGCCTCATACTTCACATTGAATCAACATCCAAGGATGTATATTTTAACATGTCCCTCATATGATTTTAGTTCAGGTCATCCAGGGAATTTGCTTCTAAAAACACATTTTAGACTGTGGTTCTTAATTCAGTATTGTTCATAGTAATACTTTGAGACTTTTTTCAAAATATTTATGCTGAGCCCCATCTCAGATCTGCTGAGTAAGATTTTAACCAACATGTACTTGCACAAGGTACCTGGATATAGTGACACCCACTTCTATTTCTCAACTCAGATTTGAGGTTCTCAAAGGTGATTGATTAGGCTGTGCTGTTAAGATGGCCTTCTTCTATGTTGATCAACTCTGCAACACTAACCATATTTCTTTCAATGGCCACTTCCATTGTGGAAAACTGTTAAACTTCATAGTTAATTTGACCTATTTTAAAGTCAACATTTACAATACTGCCCTTCCTTTATCTTCTGAACAGATAACTTTTTTTTTCTCATTTGGAAGCTTGCCTGACACTGTAATTTAAATGGTAAATAACTGGAGATGGAATTGCTTTAGCTATACTCTCCATTTATTTACTTCACTTTGCAGTATATCAAAGTTCCCAGGCAGGCCAAAAATTCACATTTCTCTAAACTAAAATAAAACTGTATTCCCTCTGTCCTACTTCATGCCTCTTCTTTTTTAGACCAACTTATCTTAAAAGATAAAGTCTTCTTTATATTAGTTACCACAATCAGAGGAAGAAATCAAAATTCACAGTACTTTTAAAATACATAATGTTTCTTTTTAAGTGTTTTCTTGTGGAACACCAGCATTTAATTTTAGTAAGAATAAAAAGTGTTCAAATTTCTGAAAATTTGTGATTTGCATTGCCATTTGTACACAGAAATGGATATGACCTCTGAGAACCCCTATAAATGTGTCAGTCCATTTTGATGAGGTGAGTTCACATTATTTATTTGGAACTGATCTTTGATTGGATCTTGACTATGAAACTAAAAGTGGTAATACATAGAATATACATGTACACACATTATATGTATTTGTAGATGCATAAATTCATTTTTCCTAGCATTTCCATTATGGTCAAAACCAAGCAAATAACTGAATAAATAAACTAAAATACATTGATGATCCATCAAAAGAGAAATGATCTGAACAGTTTGGTACATTCATGTTTGAAATAGCGGGCAGCTCTTAAAAACAAATGTTTGTAGTTATTTTCCACGGAAGGGGCAATCTGAAATATTAAATGTAAAGAGTAATCTATATAATAGTCAATTTAGTAAATTTTCTAATCAAAATAATTTCAAAAAATGTAGAATTATTTATGAATCTGCATATATGTATATGAGCATGGGAGATGTTAGAATGTGGATATTTAAATGTTATTACAAGAAGGATGAGAAGGGAGTAATCTCATTACGTATTTCTTTGTATTTCTATTTAATTTTTGGATGGGCATGTTTTATCTTGTACTTTCAAAAATTGTGACAGAAAAAAACTAAAAATGTAGAACAGGAGAGAGATGGGAAATGAACATGAATAAACATTCCTCATAAAAATAAATTAAAATGGCTATGAAGAAGAAAAGATTCTGAAATACTAATAATTAAAAATGCAAATTTGAGCAATAAAATTCTATGTTTTTGTGTCTTAAGTTGGAACACATTAAAGATAAATCTCCATGTAATTAATGCACTGTGAGCACAGCAACACAATGTTAACACGTCATTTCGAAAACTCTTTCTGGAAATCAGCTTGAAAGTAGGTACAAGCACATAAAAATGTTACTTTTGTATTTCTTGGACTCTTTTTGAAGAACTTATATTCAGTAAACAAGCAGAAATTAGAGCATCCATGTGTATTAAGTTATCTTTATTAGAGTTTCCTTAAGTAATGACTCAAATGATCACAGCATTCATATGAGGAAAACCACCCAAATGTTTTCTTATAATTTTCTCTCTCCATTTCCTTCATACCTTGAGTTTCTAAAATTCCTTTTCTTCTTTTCGCCATATAATGTTTTGGGTGTTATTCTGCTTATTTTCTTCATTCCACCCTTCACAGGGTACAGACTGTAGAGTTTCCAACAGAAGTTCCTGGACATCCTGTCTTTTCTTGTCTGGCCATTTTTCTACAGAAAATGAACCCCAGTAGCACAATTCTATTGACTAAGACCACTAGCTAAATGAAGTAATCCAAAATGTAAAAGTGATTAAGATATATACACACATATACACACATACATACATACACACATATTTATACATATACACATATCAGATAATTGGGCATGTAACAAATATTAAGATGGGTAAACTTAGAATACTATGGAACACAGGTCGAATGCATATTGAGTTTCCATGCCACTTAAAGAGGCAAAAATTTTTAAATGGAATCACAGAGATTTAGTTTCTATATGTGCACACATATATCATTTTCTTCCTTTGGTTCCACGATGACCCTGTCCTTGGTATCAACATAATGTCTGTGAATATATGGAGAAAATGGATTTCAATTTGATTTACAAACTGGAACCTAAGTGTATTATGTGTTCAGTGTCTGTAGCCATTCTCATAAGTTCTTTTCATCATTTTAGCAATGATCAATTATACTTTAATAGCCAGAGACAAGTTCTAGTCCAAAGAGGAAGTTCTATTTCTATCTCAGATTGGTCCACACTTGAGTTTTGTTATCTGTCCCTTCCATCAACACTTGGCTGTCTGGCTTAATATTAGGTATTTTCTCCAGCTACACTGGTTTCTATTAAAGGTATATCCTTGCTTTTCTCTTGGCTGAGATACATTTTGATACACTACACACTTTTAGTGTATTTTAGTGTATTTAGTCAAAATACATTCAATTAATACACTCCAACATTATGCAAACAAATCCTTCAAAGGAAAGGTGAAATAAAGAAAACAACGAGAATTCATTGCTGTAAAAGAATCGCTAAAGAAAATTCTTCAAACAGAAAGATATTAATTCTAGAATGAAATATGATATTTTAGAAATGAAGGAAGAGCAACAGAAATTGTAAATAGCTGATTAAAATATAATAAACTATTTTTCTTTAAAGTTATTTAAAATATATCTGTTTGAAAGTTGAAAACACAAGTTAAAACAATCCCAGTGAGTATTTTAAAGTACCTACATATAGAAGATATCTATAACATTAAGTGGTGAGGATAAAAAAGCCCATACTATAGTGAGGCTTTCACATTCAATTTGTTATAGCAATACTGATTCTAAGAATACTACAAAAAGTTTAATTTTGTATGTTATAATCCCTAGGGTAACAACAAAAATAACAATTAAAAGAGATAAAGTCAAAAAAGTACTAGAAGTTTAAACTGAAATAAAAAAGTTAAAATATCCCACAAAAGGCATGAAAATGAGTAACAAAACATGCAAAGAGAATGGATAACATAGAGTTCAAATAGAAAACAAAGAGTAAAATGGTAGTCCTAAATCCACAGATATCCAAAGTACATGAAATGTATATATACATTAATTAAAAGACAGAGGCTGTCTGAGTAGATTAGAATGACTCTTAAGCCCTATGCCACCAGGGAAGCCACTCCTTTATTAATTTTGAAGATGAAACTCACTTCACATGGTAGGATAAAGATAGAAAAGTATACCATGAAAAACTCAGGTAGCTATATTAATGTTAGTCCAAGTAGATTTAAGAGGAAGAAATATTACTAATTAAAAAAAGAAAGATTACAAAATAATCAAAGGGTAAGCTCAGAAAAAAATACAGCAATTAAAAAAAAATGGGTAGGCACCTAACAGCAGAAGTTCAAGCTACATGAAGCAAATCTGAAAAAACTACTTTGCAGAACAGTTTGACAGATTTTCATAAAGTTAAAAAAAACTCTTCATAATGAAGAAATTCTAGTTTTGGTATTTATTCTAGAGAAATGAAAAACTATCTTCATATATAAACCAGCATAAAATGTTTTACCAGTTCTGCTCATATCCCTCCAAGATTGGAAACCACACAAATGATCTTCAATAAGTGAATGGATGAGTAAACCGTGGCACATCCATAAAGTGAAATATTGATCAGTCATAAAAAGGAATGAAGTGCCGATACACACAATTTGGATGAATTTCAAATGCATTGTGCTCAAAATGTTACATATTGCATGACTTCACTTCCATCTTTTTCTTGAAAAGCTCAAACTATAAATAATGAGGAACTCATCATGGAAATAGGGAGAATATATGATTATAAACTCATAGTACAAATATTATGTAAGCAGGTGATAAAACTGTTTTGAATCCTAAGTGTGATGGTTGTTATACGAACCTACACATATAATCTATACCTATGTTAAAATTCATAGACCAATGCACTGAATGGGTAAGTCAATTTCACTGGACGATAAATTAAATAAAAAGAAAATAAAACAAAGCTCTAAGTCATGGATTATCTCACCCATATTCATGTTATATGAGCATTACAAGCAAAGTGTTTTAACTTTCTTTATGTCTCCTGATGTTGCAACAAGGCATTTTTTTCCTGTCTAGTTATTTTCTTTTCCACCTGACAAATGTTGACTTCAGATGAGGCTGTTTTTCTTTCTTTATTTTTCCTGAAGGAATTCTTGATACTCCTGGGGTGTGCCAGTAATGGTAAATATTCTGATCATCGTGTTGTTGATGTAGGTGAGTTCATTTTATTTAGATTCATCAATTAATCTGTGGTCATTTTTAATGTGCATTTGAAAGGGTTTGAAATAAAATTAGAATCGAAAAATCAAAAACTCTTAGCAAACATTTAAAACCCATTTAAATGTTTTAATCCCTTGAAGCCTGCCTCAAGCTCTTACAAAGTGATCACTCTTGCTCCGTGTGCCCATGGTTATGTCATGTTTCATTACAATCATTTATGTGTGCATGTGTCCCTCACTCTGCACGGACTGTGAAAATAGAAGATTTAGTTTTCCAGTTGCCGGCATCGTGCAGCACGTGACTGGCCCAGCAGATAGGTTTCAAGTGGGCATTGGCAAGAAAATATGATCACTCTCTAGTTCTGGCAGTAGTCTGCACAGGCCCTGGTTCCTTTTTCCTGTCTTCTCACCTTTTCCTAGTTTGTCCGTAGCAGATACTCCATTAAAAAAAAAAAAAAAAAAAAAAAAAACACAACTCCTTTTTTTTTTCCTCAGTTTGATCTTTGCTTAATTGCCAAAGCAATTTGTTCCATTTATGAATGCCTTGGAACCTGTTCCAGTCTCAAGAGAAAGCCACTGAGATGTTTCCTGATAGAAGTATTGATATGTCATAAAATTCATGCCATGAGAGTTTTGGAAGAGAGAAACATAACATTTTAGTATATTACAATTTTATAGGTTGGGTCATTGGAATATCCTTAAGTTTGTTAGATACCATGACTTCTTAGAATGGATTTTTTTTATGTGTAGACACTGAGCAAAAACCAAAATGTGTGATACCTAATCTTACCAGGATAGGTAAAGTTATTGTGAAATTAAAAATAAAAAAACAAAACAAAACACTAGAATAGTACTGTGGTAGTGATATTGCGGCTGGTATTACTGCAGTATTTTATTTTAAAATCTGCTAAGGATTTAACTCACAAACAACACCTTCCTCCCCAACAAGACACAAACCTCATTGACTGAAGGTTACAATCTTCATAGTTAATCCAATAGTAAGCCTTGTAACCTTGTAGTCAATTAATCTAAGTGTTGTTATATTCATTTAGCAATTTTGGGATCAATAACTCTATTGGTCATATTTAATTTATTCCAAATTTTCAGTTTTTGTTTTTCTACTTGTCTGACCCCTGAGCATATTCTTCAAGGATGATGTCAATTGCAGAGGAAAAGGAAAAAAAAAATGCTTAAAGAAAGCTACTTGCAGGGCTGACCACAGAAGTAAAGAATAGATTTGATGTGTAATAACTATTAATTTCCATCAAAGCAAGTGTTCCTTGATCTTGATTTTTATGTCTCTATAAATTAACATAATCTTTTTTTCAAGTATTTTTGACTCCCACTCTAACTGAACAATCAGGCTAAAAAGTACTAAACTTCCAAAGAATATGAATTGAGATATTTCAACAGAATTGATGAATCACAAACTGTAAATTAACAACAGAAGCTGAACTCAGCTTTGTTCTCAAGACTTGGTGTGATGCCTACAAATATATGAAATTCTAAGCAATTGCAGAATTTCATGTAGAGAGCAAGTGCATGCCTGGAGACTTGAGTCACCTGCTTTTTTGTGTTAAAAAAAGAAAATAACTGCTTGCTACTAAGCTGGTTAATATGTATAGTGAGTTTTTTTTTAATGAATGCTTAAAAGGAATAACAATAATTAGAATAATAATACTAAGCTTTTAGTAAATGCCTTTTATCTTCAAAGCATTTCACAAAAGTGTATGTAGTTAATCTCTGCACCCTAAAAGCAACTTGCCAAAATATTTTGTTTTACAACAGATGCATTTCAGAAGGGTTTCACTCATCTTTACATTTTCTTGGGCATAACTCCTTATGTTAAAAAAAGCGGGGTGGGGGGGCCTTTAGAAAATAAAATCCATCAAAGCTTTTCTTTATAATGCAAATAAGCTTCTTTCTATTCTTCCCAGAGGAAAAAACTGTTCAGTTGAAACTGACTATAGGCCCAATTCTGTTGAATCTCTGTGGTAATGGTCATTTAGTGTAGGACTGTGTCTCTCAGCTGTTCTGTCTTTACTCAGTTCCAAAAAAGTGGAAATCGGCTTAAATGCCAGAGCGATAAGTTAAATTTTAGATACTTACTGTGGTGCCAAAATTTAATTCACTTAAAATAAAATGTTTTACTAAAAGGACTAATTTAATAGAAACTGAGTTGTACCTAGTATAATTTTGATGCAGATGAATTCTTCTTTCCAATGGCTTTTAGAAAAACACTTTAATATATCCAGAGCTGACCTTACTGTAGAACACGCATGTTAAGCGGAAGAATCCGAGTGCATCCCCTACAGCAAACTCTGGGGGATTTGGTGAAGTGTCCTCCTTTTCTGTTCCTTCATATTGCCCTACAGTTAACGAGACAAACGTGAGCGCCTCCTCTCCTCCCCTTAGAGTGATACAAGGTGCCAATCCAGCATTGCTTTCCTTTATTTGTTTGTTTTTTTCTTTCTCAATTACATCAGCAGTGCGGGTTTATTATTGAAAAAAATAAAGCAGCAATTAGGTAGAAAAGCAAAGCAAAATCACTATCAGCCCCTCAGAGACAGCATTACTAAATTCTTCCAGATGTTTCCAATGAGTAGATAACAGATACAGCAAAAACAGTTCTCGATCTACTGGTGTAATTCAACATTTTGTAAAACCTTATATAAACCATTATAACTTTTCATGACAACATAAATATACACACTATTTTAATAATTATCATATGACTTTTTTTCTCAACATTATTTAAGGTAGGTCATGATTCCCAAATTTGCCAATATCATAAACATTACCTAAAGGATTGCTTGAAAATACATATCTATAACCTTATCTTGGCTGTACTACATTAGAATCTTCGGGAAAGAGTCTGGAGAATCTCCATTTTTAAAAAGCTCTTCAAGTTAGATGGAAAACACTGATTTAAGTTATGTTTCGTATGTTTCATTTATTTCCCGTTACAAACAACTTCAATATTATATCTCTCTATCATGTTCTAGTCTGCTTATTGTCTTAGTTTAAATTCAAAGAGGTGGGATTTCTTGCTAAGAATACACCTTTTAGGTATTTTAACATATACTGCCAAATAATTCTTAATTGGACTACACTAATTAACATATTTATAATGAAACACATTACAACACTGCATCAAAAGTAAGTGTTTGATGTTCAAATCCGCCCCATGGTCTCTCAGTGCTCCCAGAACAGGTGGCGAGAAGGACCTCCGTAAAACCCAGCACAGATTTGGGCTGGATTCCGAAGCAACTTCAACTCATTTTGTAGAAAGTATCAAATGTGTACATTACCAAACAATTCCATGTTTGCTTCCTCTGTTTTTCAAAATGTTAATATTTTAAATATCCTCTATGGGATTTTGGAAACAGAAATTTGACAACTATTCTAGATTTTTTTTTAATTTGGTCATTTATTAATCTATATGGTCTAATTATTTTAAAAACAGGCTCCCCAGCTTCCCAGAATCAGTGAAGAAATATTCTGGAAATCTGCATTTTTTTCTAAGCCCTCCCAGATGTTTCTTACGCACAGTCAGGCGAAAAACCTCTGAACTGGCCCACACTCCCAATTTTGTAGATGAGAAAAACAGCCCAAATAATTCATCGTTTGACTTTATGGCAGATGCAAGTGAGTAACGAAGCTGTGATTAGAAGTCATGTCCCTGTCGCGGATATAGTGCTTTCTGGCATTTCACTGCATGGATGATCGGGTTTAAGCATCTATCTCCAAAATGGGCATTTTATTAAAAAATACAATATACATTATTGTTGCACAAATTCAATTATACTTAGATGTGTAAAATTTGATAAAGTGTCTAATAGAGTTTTAATAACCAATAAAATAGCACTTAACCTAATGCTTTTAGGTTTAATCATAATGTAATTCCCCTACCAGTGAAAATAAAGACAAATACTTCAGAACATTATCTAAATATAAAGGTGTTCGTAAAAAGTGTTTTACTTGAAAGAAATTCCTGTTTTAAATGTATCTTTTATTCTAACATATCAGTGAGGAAACCTCATTACTATGCTAATGATCATTAAAGATTTTTGTTTGTAGTTTTACAACTTATCCTCTAACCTGAGTCCACTCACTGACCCCAAGGAACAAAGAAGAGACAGGAAAAGGGAAAACAGGAAATTGTTTAAAGGGCATCAAATATGAGACTTCAACTATTAAGCCTAAAAAATCTTTGAAGATTTTTCTAGTCTTGGTTAGCAAGTATGTTTATTCTAAGTGCACAGCCTCTATGGTTTTCTTATTTTTTCTGATCTTTCATACTTTAGTATGTATGTGATTCTAAACCTAGTTCTATTACTGATAGATACGTTCCTAAACAAATATGTATAATTTTTGCTCCAAGAAAAACTCTAAAGTTACGTTGTGTCTGCAGAAGCAATTTGACCTGCTAACTTTGGATTACTCAGGTGAAACCTTTTCTGTGATATATATCTCATTACTGTTACAGAATTTAGGGGCATTTCATTTTGAGCCAATATTTTCATTACTTTTATCTTTCTCAAAAGATTACTACTCTGAATTGGAATTTCTCATGGTTGACATCATCCTGACAAACTACTAGCGCTTTCTGAGTGATGTGAATGGGAATAAATATTATTTTCACTTTTACCACTGCAAAATTCTTCCTCACTGCTTCATTTTGGAGAAATAAGTTATTTCATTAACTTTCCAAAATTTAACTTGTTGAATATATGAATTGTAATTTAGTCAGGTTTAAAATTTGGAAAACATTATTTTCATGACGATTGCGTATATATGTATATTTAGACACACAGCATCAGAAAAAAATTTATTGAAGGAGTCAGCCATACATATATTTGTATGTGTCTACATATAAACATACCCTGAATAATTTATTTTACATGTAGATTGTGCTTCAAACAAACACATATGTACTTGTATGTATGTGTAGAAATATAGATGATATAAATATTACGTAGAATACAGATGGATGATGGATGATTGGTTGAGAGATGTATATAGCATCCCTTTTTTTGTTAAAACAAACAAACATACCCACAAGCTCAAAATAATGTATCTTAAATAGTGTCTCCAAAATTGTATCTTCATTTTTTAATGAACTATCACTTACATAGCTTTCGGGTGGCCCATGTGTGTTAGTTAAAAATTCAGGTTTCATATCCATGATGGGGTTTGTTAAGGTCCAAAGGTATCAGTACTCTATAAAACACCCCAGATAATTCTTAGCTACCATCAAATGACTATATAGCAACAAAGTTGCTTTCAACTATCTTCGCTGTATTTCAGCATCATCAACTCAGTCATCTTTATTGAATCCTCCTCTGGCGAAACATGGTCTCTCCCTCCACAACCACAGTCTTTCCCTGATCCTTCTAAGCAATAATTCAGGAGTTGGACATCTTCATCTCCTACTTTTCCTAGACCAAAACTCCAGATCATTACTATGACCAAGGATTATGTTTTATGGAACCACATAGTACAAAATAAGTTGAATGTCTTTTGTATTTTCTAAAATATTTCCTACTGTTACTGTCCATTTCTCTCTATTAGAAAGTTATCTACATGAGACCAGAGCATTATATCTATTTCATTCCCTGTGTGTCCATTTTAGAACAGTAAGTGCTCTAAATGTTTTGCTTATGTAAATTCATGCCATGTCTTCGCATCTGTGACAAAGCTGGGCTTAATGAAGAAGATGTTGAAAGAGAAATCGGGTCCCAGATTGCATTGAAACCCCTGAGGAGTTCTTTCTAATTTTAGCAGCTATTTCTTTGTACTCTTAAAGTATCTAAAAATTTGAAAATAGGAGTATTCTGCAATTCACTGGAAAGTGAATGCAGTGCAGGCACCAGAATTGGGTCACTCATTGCCGTCACTCTCCTCTTTAGAAGTAGTGCTGATTCTATGTTTTAAACATCTCATGAAATGGGGGCCTCCCTGGTGGCGCAGTCGTTAAGCACTGCACTGTGGAGCTGTCAGCAGCAGCAACGTGAGTTCAACCCCAGGCCAGGGAGATTCCCCACATGGCACAGCAGACCTCTCCTGCCTCCCTCGCTGCTCCCCTCAGCAGTGTATTTCCATCGATCTACCTGTTCTGCTCACCACTCTGTCTCTGGTGAACCCTCTCGCCGCCCCACACCTCTGGCCTGTACCCCAACTTGTATGCATAAATAAATAAATCTTTAAATAAAATAAAATAAAATAAACATCTCATGAAATGACTTCTCAATTTCTGGGTCAATGTCCCTGGTCTAGCTCTCTTTTGACCATGTCACATTTGCATCCTCACAGCACCTATTGGTTCCTTGAGCCACAACCATCCTACATTACTTGGATCACTGGCCGTTCCATGAAGCCCCTTGGGTCTCTTTTGCTCATTGTGCCATCACTGTCGACATGGAGTAACATAGAAATAATGGCCAAATGAATGAAACTCTTACCTGAGCCTTTGTAATAGTACTACACCCATTCCCCTTGACTGCAAATATTTACCCTGTTTCTTCCACCTGACATTCTATAGAAATATCATTTTTTTGTTTTATTTTACAACTTTGGTTTACATCAATGTTTGTATAACAGAAGTTTAGGATTTTCCCCCCACAGGGGTTTTTACCATTCCACTTCCACCACCATAGTCCAATGAGAAGCAGTACTTTTCTAAATAACAAAATGGATTTCTTTTTCTGTCTTGAATACAACCACTTATTAGCTATAGAATTAATTCAAATTCCTTAACTATCTCTACAATATGGTCCCAGAATCCTCCTGTTAGAGCATTCTCTTTAGTGATTTATTCAATAGCCTTTATATTTTGTTCATGGACCACACACCATTTCCTTACAAAGGTTCGTACCAAAATGCCTTTGCTCAAAATTTATCTCTGCCTGGAGGTCATCTGTTATCTCTTACCATCTTGGTCTTGCAGGGTCTTTAAGGCTGACTGATATCCATGTACAATAGAAGACCTACCCTTCCCCTTACCATCTGCTCACGATCCCATACTATGACATTTTTATTTATGATATACATGGCAGGTTTTACTTTACAACTGGTGAAGTAGGTTGATGGGACCAAGCTGGAAAACAAAGGTGTAGAGGAGCTGCCCACCACCCTCTCCAGGGTCTAGTCTAGAATGCAGAGATAGTAGGATCATATTTGAGTGAATTGTTCCAGAGAAATTTTGTGAGGCACTTAATAGCATAGTCTTGAATCCTCTTTGCCAGCGACAATTGACAATTGTGGAGGAGACTGTTATCCATATCTCAAGTATCCAGAGTTTGCTGTTAGTAGATATCTCATCATGGGTATTTATGTTTTTCAGGATCAGTAACTGCAGTGAAGATTCACTGAGTGACCTCACACATGGAGATTTGGACAAAGGTTAGAAGTGGAATTCAAGACCAGGACACATGTCTCCACGGAATAGCTTAACTGATGTGAGCTATATTTCTGGGCACATCTGGATGTGACCAATGTACATCCTGAAAGAGGGGGATTTGTAGCAATGAACTGATGGAGAGAAGGTGCAACTGGTACCATGTGTCTTTGTCAAAAGGTCAAAATAGCCTTATCATTGCATTGCAGGGAAACCCGGCTACTTAGAAAATAATGATGCTCATTTCAAATGCCATGCTCTTACCAAACTGATATTAAAGTCTTCTCCATCTCCACCATTATCTCCATTTGCGAACAACTTCATATGTCACTATCTGAGTTCCAGAAGCCAGGCACACACAGCTCTTTTCTGTTCTCAGGCAATGTGCCATTGCAAGCAGGGCTTTTGTACTAGGTGACCCTTCTGTTTCAAAGTCCTTCCCCTCAATAAGGAAGTAGCTCCTTGACTTCCTTCGGGCTTAAAAAAAAAAATAACACTTAAAAATGAGACTTTTCCTAACCACCTATCTAAAATTTCCATACCTTTCATATTACATATTTTCTTTTCATGGTTTTATTTTTCCTAGACACTAATCATAAATAAATATTTTCTTTCCTTGATTATTATTTGCTTTATTCACTAGCCTTTAAGCTCCAGTGATAGCAGATTTCCTTGTGTCTGTTTTTCCTCAGAGCTGCTTCACTTGTTAGTTTGTGGCATGTAACTCATGCTCTACATATGTTCATTTGGGGTGACCAGTCTATTTGTCTGCTTTCTCAACAGAGCATTGAGCTCCTTTTTCAAGGGAAGTGGAAAGATGATGGCTTATTTGCTTGCCAATCCCTCTCCCCTGCACAAACATCATATCCAACACATGATGATTAATATTTAGTGCTGCTTTGTTTATGTCAATGACCCATATCAGGGACCCCTTTGTTTTATTTATTTGTATACTGTTTTTCCATCACAGCATACACAGTTGTAAGCATCTTTTGGGGATCCTTCATTGGATTTTTAAAGGACAGGATTTGCACAAAGAATTGTTATTCTTATTTCACAATCAGGGGGATTAAGGCACATGAGAAATAATACTCACATTTAAGGCAGTAACATGGTCAGGATTAGAATCCAATATGAACTTGGTGTAAGATCCAAGTCATATGCGTTCCAATGACTTACCCTTGGATAAATATGTTAGAGAAGAAATAAATCCTTTTATTTTCATCAGGGAATCTATTTGTTGACATCTGCCCTTTGCAAAGACAGATGGGATATGTGTTTTGTTTTTTCTGTAGAAGCAGAAGAAACAAATTCTTATCACTAGAAATCTTTGAAAATAAAGTACATTTAAGAGGGCAGTAAACACCTGAGTGTCATTTCCTTCAGTCAAATCACCATAGTTTATATAAGAAGAAAATAAAAGTGCACTTATAGATAAACTCAGTTGAAAAAATTGGGGGGGGTGTATTTCAAAAATTTCTTGGCAAGGAGAAATGTACAAGAAAGGCAAATTTATGAAAGAGCTTACAAACTAAACAGCCATTTCAGAACTTCATGCTTTGTGGGTATCTGCTCAGAAATCTTTCTTAAGTAAATATTTATAAATAAATACTCAAATTTATGCTTAAAATATTATCTTTTATTTCTAAGGCAAAGACCTGTCTTCTATAAACTGCTGTAAGAGAATGGTGAGTGGAAGGTGCAGGGCAAGGTTGAGGTCAGAAGGAGCAGTTAGGAAATGACTGCAATGAAATAGCTTTTACTCTATGATCAATATCTATTCATCATCCACATTACCAAGAGGGTTACCATGGTGAGCAAGAAAGACTCAGGTGAAGCCAACTGAGGGATGGGTAGAACTGACCAGTGTTCTCTATAAGGTATAATGAAGATGGCTCAAGTAAGAGAAATATAAGTCTGTACAGCGGCATAACACAGCATCTTCAACTATGATCTAGCAGTGGTTTAAGAATTGAGAGGAAAAAACAAATTCAAGCAATGTTTGGAATGTAAAATCAGCACAACTTTAAGAGAGGAGAGGAGGTTAGGGTTTGTAGGAGTGTGAGCTAGGAGTAGTACTACTCTCAAACAATACTCTCAAACACTGTGAAAAAGATCCAGATAGCCTTTATGGGAGTCCCCCCTTTCAGTTATCATTCAACATGACATTCTCGCCTTTGGAAGAATCCCACACGGACATGGATTTCTGATTGTTCCTCTTTCCTGGAAGTATACTGCTTACTTCTTCACTAGACTCTATGTGATCCATATGCTAAAATCCATCTCTGTGATGACCCCCTTGAGGGGATGTCTCTGACTTAGAGTTCTCCGTTAGTGAGTATTTATTCATGAGAATCCAGCTTCTGGGACTGCTGCTGCTGCTGTGTGAGTGTCACAACCATGACTTTCCCCCAGGCCCAGGTCACTAGCTTTCCCAGAGACATCCGGCTCTCCCTGGCAGGTGATGGTGCTGATTATGAATCCGGAGTTGAGGGGCCTCCCTGGTGGCACAACAGGTTAAATCTCAGCCTATGAAGCTATCCACAGCCACTACAGCACGAGTTTGATCCCCGGCCAGGAAGCTTCCAACATGGCGCAGCAGACCTCTGCTGCTTCGCCCGCTGCTCCCCTCAGCAGTGTCTTTCGGTCAATCTGCCTGTTCTGCTCCCCACTGTCTCTGGTGAATCCTCACTACCCCATCCTCTGGCCTACACACCAGTGTTTGTATGCATAAATAAATCTCAAAAAAAGAAGAATCTGGAATTGGAATGTGACATTTTCTCAACTCACTTATTTTCCTTGTACTTTGCAACTTTTCATGAGCTTTTCCTGCCCTTCTGAATATGTCTTCCTTATGAAAAAGAACATAAGAAGAAATTTTGTAGATTATCCCTCACATCCAGTCACATGTTCCTAAAGTATGTACTACATTAAAATCCTTATGCCCTACACCAGGGAAGTAATACAGATGAGTGGGTCTCCATCCATAATGTCACCTAGGAGAAACCAACACAGTGTTAGCATCTTTTCAATGTTTCTTAGTCACTGAATAGCAAATCACTCCACTGGAACTTAGAAAGTGAAAGTGAAAAATTTATAAGTGAAAGTTAAACAATACACAAATAGTTCAACATGAGAATGTATGCCCATGTGATTTAAAGTCAAACCCAATGGATTTGTATTTTCTAAATATATATTTACTGTCATATTTGAAATTTCTTTATTAAAATGACATATTGAGGAGACCTTTCTTATTTTACCTTATCTTTATATAAAACGTAACTGGACACTTTAAATTCACAAACAATAAATGTTTATTTGGATACACACACTTAAATGAAAATAATAAAAACAAATATTTTAGCCTGTTCTTTATTCAGTGTTTTTAATTCTGGCTCATTCCAGGTTTATATAGGCTATCCATGTTGCCAAAGTCAGAAAAAAAATTTAAAAATTAAATATGCAATCCTGAGCCAGTTGTACTGAATAATTATACTATTATTCAAATATTTTTGCCATACATTCTCATGTGAATTAGAAATAAACTAGCTAATAAAAGCCACCTTTATTTTCTGCTCATAGTGGTTAGTTGGTCATTTCTAATTGATTCACTATGGGCAATAAAAATTGAAAGGATCAGTTTTGCTAGAGCTTCTCATTGAGTTTCAATTCTGTTCCCCCAAGCCATCCTGTTTTAGCTTACACATAGTCATAAAATGTCTTTTATGCTTTTATTATAACCAATTTCCTCCCCTCTTAACAAAATCTAAATTTGGATAAAAGTTCTAAAACTTCTCAAGTTACACATAAACGCTTTTTAAGCACAGGTTCCATTTAAAAGAATCACAATAACTGGTGGGTCTGAAAATTTAGATTACATATGTAGTAATGCAAAAATTCAAGGAAAAATTGAAATGTTGTTAATTTAGTTTGAACGCAGATTGATATTTCTTTTGAATGATTTTCCATTGGTTTCCTGCAGACTATTCTTTTTGATGTTAGGCAAGGACTCTTATAATGGATATAACATTTTCTCTCCCTTTTGTACCTTAACAAAGTCCCTGTTCCTTATCCAGAACAGTCATCAGCCATCCTCTTCCTGTCCCATGTTAGGTGACTTTGCTCATTTTTTGGATGTCCTATACATTATTATCTTGCTCACAAGGTTTTCATTGGCTACCGGAATTGGCATACTTTGATTCTGAGTGTCTAGCCACTGAGGAGGTGATAAGGAGATGCTTATATGGGTATAGTGGGCAAGGAGTGGGGGTTTGGTGGTTGGGTGTCTCTGCATTGTGTTTTTTCCTGATTGGCTGGGACCTCAGGGGTTTCCAAGGCTAGCTAGGTCCACTGAGTTTGTGGGGTCTCCTAGGCTACCCAGGCCCACATTACTTGGTCTGTTTTCCCGAAATTAGCCTTGGTCCATTACCTTTAGCATTGTGGTATAGTGATGGTATCCTGAACTCTCCAGTCAGATTGGCAAGTAGACTTAGGACTTGAAGGAGGGGAGAGAGGGTGTTCTCCTGATTCCAACCAAGTATTTCTCAATCAGGCTGATAAGTGGACTTAGGGGTTTGGGTTGCCCCTGTTCCTAGCTGACTGCCTGTACCCATTTTCTAGTTTCCTCCTTCATTATTAAAGACCCACCCTGCTCCAGTGTGGTGTCATCTGAACTTACATCTTCAAATACGGTATATCCAAGTAAAGTCACATTCGCTGGGATTGGGGCTTGAACATATATTACAGAGGCACAACATACAAAAGATAACAATGGGAGGTTATAAAAAAAGAACTTAAAGATGTTTAAAAAAAACTAAGAATTTATCAAGGGCAAAGGGTGTTTTTTGAAAAGAATAACTAACAAGGTTGATACAGACACACATTTTAATTCAAGTTGGAAGAACCTCTTTTTTCCTCTCCTTAAGTAAGCAGTAGATATTCATTATTTCTCTCTATGGATATATTTACATCTATTGATTTATACATAATTATAGTCTATATATTAACATCTACTCTCTCTATATATATTGATGTCTAATTATATACAATGATATATAATTTTCAATATATTTATATATTGATATCTAATTATATAATAATAGGTAACAATGATGTAGTTGAAAGAACACTGGCTTGGAAAGTATTAAATAAAGGATTCAAGCCTCAGATCAATGCTTTATGAACTATATGAATATAGAATGATCAGTGAAGAACTTGGATAGTTTGTTCATCTGCAAAATGTGAAGAGAGGCACAATTACGATCTCATGGTGTTGGCTTTAACAATAAATCCAAATGGTATCTTAGAAATTCAAATAGTAGCAAATATGTTTTAATGTGATCATAGAAAAACAACTGCAGATTTACCCTCGATTATTTCCCCTCCATTGTTTAGACACTGCATAAATAACTATAAATCAAGACGCTGAAGCTTCCTTCTCAGAAAAATAATAGCAGTAAAGTCACATTATGTTCAACCTTGTTTCCTAGAAATCCTGCCAAAAAATTGTATCATGACATCTTTATTTTGTTTTTCAGTATAATTTACTTCTATTTGACTTTTAGCCTACATCCCTTTTAATTTAGTGCATAAACAAGATAGTATAAACATATTATTTCAATTAAAGAACCCACTTTATAGGAAATATTCTTTAAAAAAAATCTAGGTGTGATAAAACACAGAACTGAGTTTATGGTTGGCACAAAATCTGAATCTGCTTCCCCAAATGATAGTCTTATTTTCGCAGAGTAAATATTTCAAGAACACATTTGGGAAAAGATGTGTTTTCCACGGAGATTTAGAAAAGTAAACAAAGGTATTTTTCTTAACCCTAACTGCTGTATCTGGTTAAAAAAAAGTCTTCAACCAAAGGTGGGGAAACATTGTTCCAAAGTGTGGTTGTAAATAAAGTGAAGAGAAAAAAAAAGGGGGGAGCAGAGAAACTGCAGCAGGTAGTGCTTTAGACCATAGGAAACAAGTTTGGTTCCATCCATCCAGTGGCATTGTATGATGACTCCTGGCCATAAATGAACCATGTTGTGTTTCCATTTTTGGTTCAGGGTGAGTGGCAGTCATTTGGGAATTACAGTTACATGGTGGAGAATTCCTCCTGTGAGTCATTGGCAACCCTGCGTTTTCTTTCACAGTCAATCTCATTTACGTTTTTTGACGCACCGTAGCTAAACCACATGACTCATGAGAAATAGGGGGACACGTATGCTCAGTAAGACTCAGTCAGAAATCTGGGAGATCGTTCTGTGCCCACTGATTTGCAAAGGATGCTTCCAAGCCAGACTGAAGGGAAAAAGAAATGTGTAATCTCGAATTTGACCATGATATTTACACTGGGGAAATCTTTGTTATGGACCCCAAAAGCCATCAGTGGGTGCCACGGCAGTACATACCGCCTGCCAGCACCCATTGTCCTGAGATCCATACAGTTATCTTTGCTTTGACATTAAAAATTCTGAATCCACACTTAAGTTATTCCTTATAATAAAATTAGCGTGTTCACAAATTCATCTGGACTATTTTACTTGGTGACATTCTTTAGATTGACTAGAATAATGTATTCTTAAATAAGTTTTGTTATATATATCCTACTATCACTATGGAATCTGTGTTTTTGAAACATTTTCTCAGAAGTAGACTTAACAGAGATGTTTTAGAAATATTTTCTAAGTTCCTCAGCAAGGAAAACATTTCTTTGCAGTCTTTTTTTTTTTTTTTTAAGATTTATATATTTATACATACAGCTGGGGGACAGGCCAGAGGTGTGGAGTGGCGAGAGGCTTCACCAGAGACAGTGTGGGGAGCAGAACAGGCAGATCAGAAATACACTGCTGAGGGAGCAACGGGCGAGGCAGGAGAGGTCTGCCGCACCATGTGGGATTCTCCCCAGAGGGGCGTCGAACTCGCATCGCTGCTGCCGACAGCTCCACAGCGCAGTGCTTAACCACTGCGCCACCGGGGAGGCCCCTTCTTTGCAGTCTTATGACTACTGTTATTCCATAATCAGTAGTACACAGTTCAAAAAAATCTTTAACTGAAAGTATACTAGTTTAGTTACTATAGACAGGTACAGACCTTGAAAAAAATCATTTTATATGCAAGCACTGTATTTGGGTAAAGATAAATAAAATAATTGGTTCAGAAAGCTGACAAAACAAATAAAAATAGTTTTTTATGAGCAAATACACTATTTACTATATGCTAAGTACTGTTAGAAGAGCATTTGCAACAGTTATCTGAAGTCATATTGACACTGTGCCCATTTTACAGACAAAACCTGAGGACTCCAGGATGTGAAGTAGTAACCTTCCATGATTACCCAGAAAGTTACAAAGTGGCACTTAAGTTTTTTCAAGCTTGTTTTCCAGTTCATGCACTTCAACACTATGCTCTACTTAACATCTAGTGATAAAAAAGATTTCATAAATGATGGACCATTATACTAAAAATCAAATGAACTTATAACAAATAAAACCTAAAATATACAGCATTTTGCTGCTATGAAATCCAAGTGTGCTTGCATTCCTTTTTAATTTTTTTAAAATCTGTTTTTGTGTCTCTACATAGATAAATGATATAATAAAAGTGATGTGAGCAAATATTGTGCATTTTTTCCCTTTAAATCCACATACAACTTATGTTTGAAAAATAGTTTGCTAAGTACACTAATAACCAGCTTGATGTGTCCTAAGAATTACACAGGTATTTTCTTTGTTTCTTTAGATTAATTTCATTTTTTTTTGTTTTAAAACTAAATCTTAGCATATTGATATATTTGATGTATAAAGCTTAAGACAGTTAAATTTTCAATGCTGATTATGTATTATTAAAATAAAAATAAGCTTGTTTTTTTTTAAATTATTTTTGCCTTGATTTCTCCTTTCTATAGAATATTATCGTCACCATGCTTTCCCTCCCTCACCTTTATGCTTTTGCCTAATGTGACCTTGACCAGTTTTTATTGTGACATTTTGTTAGGTGTTGTAAGCATGCATGCATTTGAAGTATACACTGAATTTTTTATTTCCAATCCAAAAAGAGGTTGTGAATTTAAGCAGGCTGCCAATCTTAACCCCTTTCTCTCATAGCAGGTGTTACTGCTCTTTTCTCCATCGCCTTGTTTTATGAGTTGTGTCTGCTTATCTTTTACTTTCTTTGTTTCCACAGTCTGATCTAAGTGTTTTTCTTTGATGCTAATTTCACAGCTGATCCAGAAAGGAACTAATCCAAATTCAATTTTATAAATAAGAATAGAAACAGTCTCAAATATCAAGTTTCTAACCCTCTCTCACACCACCTCCCTGTGTAAATGACCCATTTAATCAATATAAGTTATCAGTGTGGATTTGGTGGGGGGGTGGATTCTGTATGTTTCTGAGACTTTGAGGTACCTGGAAGAATTAAGTATTTGTTGTGCATTCTCAACAGGCTTTTTCCCTGGGCAGATGCAGCAAATGTGATATTTATCTGAGGTTCTGCAGGATGAATGCATGCTGGACTGAACTCCTGTCTGGGGCTCCAGATTGTCCTGGGAGAGCACCCTAAGGAGAAGGCAAGGATTCCTGGAAGAGGGCAGCACTGCTGACAAACTGTGTGTGATGGATGTATTTGAAAAAAGTGGACACCTTCTCTCTTTTTTAAAGATTTATTTATCTATGCATACAAGAGCTGGGGTGTAGGTCAGAGGTTTGGGGGGTGAGAGGATTCACCAGAGACAGAGTGGGGAACAGAACACGTGGATCAACTGAAATACACTGCTGAGGGGAGCAGTGGGCGAGGCAGGAGAGGTTTGTCTTGCCATGGGGATCAGCTCCCTGACCAGGGATCGAACTGGTGCTACAGGGGATGCAGATAGTTTCATAGTGCTGAGACTTAACCCCTAGGCCACCAGGGAGGCCCACCTTCTCTTTTATTTACATCAGGAAAGGAGTGATGACAAAAGGGGACAAACTCATATGCTTTCTCAGTGAAATTCTGGTTCTCCAGTGCATTTCCTGTTAGCCAATTAGCACTGAAGTGTCCTAACTTCAACACAAACTGCCACTCCAACCATGCCAGCCTCCTGACCTGGGAGGTTTCTGCAAACAGTACCCCTTGAAAAATTACCATATCAAACAAAAGCCCATCAGAAAAGAATTTCACAATCTATTTAAAAAGATTTAAGGGATTTAAACTAAGCTAAATAATGAGAACAAGGATATCCTGTTTAGACAGAATTAATGAGAGGAAAAGATGAAAACATTATATCCATAAGAATGTGGTTGAGGTTTTGAGAAAAATACCTATAATGCTTACAATTGCTATTACTGCAGTGAAAGAAATCAAATTTGTGTTAAAAATCCAGAATTCCTTGTCAAGTATGAGTAAGTTTAAGGGCTTAGTGACAACACCAGTACTCAGCATTTATTCACCTCTAATTTTGAATGCTAATTTAATTAGCTAGTATTACTTAATTAGGTAACATCACTATATGCTGCTCTTCAGGTATTTAACCTGTCAGCTTCAAGTTCTACAGACTACTTTTATTAACTTACAGACAAAAAAAAGAAAGGTAAGGAACTGAGTTTCACTGAATTAACCTGTGATCTCTGACCTTTCCAAAGAACAGGAGTTCTTTGAGTGAAGAGATGTTGGAGGTGATGAATCCTTTAGGGAAAAAACAAAAAACAAACAAACAAACAACAACAAAAAAAAAACTGCTATGGTATCTTTAGAAAAAAATAAGCAAAAACCATCCTTGTTCACAATTTTTGAACACAGATGCTTCATGTTGTCAAAATAAAAAGAGAGAGATGGAATCTTTTAACTTGAATGAAGAGTGATATGTTTTTCTCTCAATCTGTTCTTGTCTTGATTATTAAAAATCTATGTTTTGAGACCTGGTGTACTATTTTGCTAAAATTATGAATTATTGCATTAGATATTTTCTCTTCTTAAAAAAAAAGATTTATTTATTTATTTATACATAGAAGAAATGGGGTATAGGCCAGAGGTACTGGGATGGGAGTGAGAAGATTCACCAGAGACAGAGTGGGGAGAAGAACAGGAGGATCTACTGAAATACACTGCTGAGGGGAGCAGAGGACAAAACAGGAGAGGTCTGCTGCGCTATTTGGATAAGCTCCCTGGCGGGGAATTCAACTGTGTTGCAGCTGTGGTGATAGAGCTGAGACTTAACACCTAGGCCCCCAGGGAGGCCCACATTATATATTTTCTGATGAAGAATCACTGTGGACCTTTCCCGTATGATTTGTATTCCTAGTTTTTATTACTTATCTCAATGCTCAACCATTTTAAAAGTTTGTGAATCATCTTTCAATTTGTATTTTTACCACTTTGTTATTATGTGTAGTCCTCACACAGTTACCTAGAATGTGAATTTACAATTTTTAGTGGAACTTTGGAGATGGTATACTTTGAAATGCTTATTAATGTTAGGCAGATATTTCAGTTATACTCCACATAATATAAGCTAAGTTCATTTATGCACTAAGGATATAGCTTTTAAATTGTCCTGCCTCCAACTCTATGAAGGGGGAGCCTAAGAGTCCTGTAGTTGTGCCTTTTACTTTGCCTCAGGTGACTGTACCGAGGGGAATATTAGTGCTCAGTGGATCATTGACCAAGCATTTTCACTCTAGGACTTGAAAAGGTAAAGACTGTGACAGCTATTGTGATTACCTGCTTCTAAAAGTCACATAAAAACAAGGCCTTAGTGTCAGAACCACAGCACAATCAAGCTTTATTCATGCAAAGGTGTTGAAAACAACAGAGATGATTATGAAATGGAATCTGAGTGGTTCAGAAAAGGAAAAGAGGCTAATATGAGACCAGGAAAAATGCAGCATTGTCTTTTTTTTCTTGGAAGCCATTCAGGTTTAGAAATGTGCAGCTTCATTAGTTTACCAGGAGATGTCTGTGTTCAAACTTGTAGTTCCAAAAGGTGCTTAATTATAACAATGTCTCAATTTCTCTGCACAAAAATCGCTTCCCTTTGTCTTCTGGAATTCAGTATTTCAGAGTTAAGACTCTGATCACTCTAGTTCTGTTATATAAGTTATTACAACTTTCCTCTTCCTGAATTCTCATGCAAATTTTTCTTTGGTCTGTTAAGTCGTGTTTGTCAAGTCTGAGTCTCTTTTAGTGCCTTAGGCTGAAATACAATGCAGTTATAAAAATTGCTTCTCTATTATTTAATTTCCATAGTTACGTTTAGTTACATGCTTGACTATTACTTCTATGGCATGAGTTCTGATTTCTCCTTTCTATGAACATATAATTACCAATCTAGAAATACTTTCTCTTTACACCATAGCTATCATTTGTGTTATCTTTATCTATATTCCAGGAAATTGCCTCATGAATACACATTGTGGTTTTACTTTTTCTAGAGTCAATTTTGCTCTTGAAAACTGTTAATGCAGTTTTACATTTTCTTATCACAATGTTAGTTTTATTAATGCCATATCAGAACTTAAATTTTTTTTAGAATTAAAATATTTTTGCAATTTGAAAGCATAGCTATGTGCTAGAAGAAGAATAAGAAAGAGATAACTATACAATGCTAATGATGAATGGGATATATATTCAACCCATAGGAATCAAGAGACGTGTGCCTTATCTCATATGTCTAACATATTACTGGTAAGTTTTCATACTTATCGAACACACCATCTGTATATGTAATTCACCAAACAAAGAAGACCTTAATACATAAGGAAAAGGCAGTTTTAGCGATTTATTTAATTTTTGATGTATGCATTTATTCAGAAACATACGTATGTCAACATCACACAAAATTTGATCTCCGATAGATTGTAGGGTATTCAGGTGTGTTGAAAAAGAGAACAAAGTGACATCATAACAATGAATACTTGGTCAAATCTATCAGTGATATAGTCACTGTTGGAGAATGACAAAAATCTTTATAATGACAACTAATAAATGGTAAACTGGTACTACGGAGAGAGTGATAGGCGTCCAGAGTGAGGAAGATGCATTAACAATGTGATGTTACCTCCTGGGACAGTGGTTGCCCTGGGTTGCCTTTGTTCTTGACCTCAACCATTACCAGTCTTTTTAATTATTTAGCGAGCAGGAGATGGACCTATGTTGCATGTAAATGTCTGCATCATCTCCAATTATTGAAACTCTTGAATAGAAAATATCTGGTGGCACTTCTGGTCTACGGCACAAAAAAGAACGTGGGATATGTAAACTCCCATCATGTTATTTAATTCAGAAAGAGAACGCTGTGTTTCTGCTGGCAAGTATACCCCCCACTGTCACCTCTAAGAAGGACTGAGCAGCATCTCCACTCCACCTTTCCTTCCTTTGTGGCTAATTTAATATGGAGAAAGACACTTGCGCACGAATCAGTAAATAATATAGACTGTGTTCACCTTAATTTGCTGGAACTTATTTGAACAATCTTCTTTACCTCAAGTTAATGAACACAAGTAAGAATTAACTGTATATAAACATGTTAAAAGTGGAGAGAAATATAAAACTTACAAAGGGGATACATCTCTCTCTCTCTCTCTCTCTCTCTCTCCTTCTGTGTGTGTGTGTGTTATAAATTGAAGTGGGTACTAAGATATAAATTTAGATTCCAATTCTAACTCTTCTACCTAGAAATTGGATGACCTAGAAGAAATCCCACAGACTAATGTTTAAAATAAAAATTCTTACATTTATTTAGTAACAAGTGACATGCAATTCATTGAAATAGTTCCCAGTAAGTACCTAACAATTTACCTAGTAGGTTAGAGAGAACAGTGTTTTACTTTAAACAGAAATAAACACACACACACACACACACAAACACACACACACACACACACACACGGTGCAGATATTAATTTTTATTACAAAACAAGTCCTTTCCTAACTGACTTTTAATGATATGCAAAGACACTGCCATATGGAGTTCTAGCTCAGTGGGGACTGCAATGTGATGTTTACTCCTTTGCTTCAGGGCTTTATTAAAATTGTGATTTTTCAAATAATATGCAAGGCATATATTCAAATGATGGGGAACCATTGAGTAAAGATGATACTCTCAATGCAAACAAGATAATCAAATCTCATCAAGCACTCCTTTGATTCTTGATTAAAAGCAATGGAGTGTTTTTTCTCTATTTGAGTGATGAAGAGCTGAAGACCTTTATACTACAGTTACAGAGGCAGAGATAGTAAAGAGATAGGTAAGTATTTAAATAAGCAGGTCAGTAGATAGGAAGGAAGTTGTTGAAATTAAATTTTTCATGAACACAATTCTGTAAGTTCATTTTATTTTATTTTATTTTAAAAGATATATTTTATTTTTGCATACAAGCTGGGGTCAGGCCAAAAGTGTGAGGCGGTGAAAGGGCTCACCAGAGACAGAGTGGGGAGCAGAACAGGCAGATCAATGGCGATACACTGCTGAGGAGCAGTGGGCAAGGCAGGAGAGGTCCGCCGTGCCATGTGGGACTCTCCCTGGCCTGGCATTGAACTCGCGCCGGAGCTGCCAACAGCTCCACAGGGCTGCGCTAACCCATTTCGCCACCAGGGAGGCCCTGAACACAATTCTAAATCTGTAGCCATGATTTCAAAGGAGATTACCAAAATAAAACTATTAAACAATGTAGTTAATAAATAAGGTTTAACTATTCTGCAAAAAAAAATACAATGGTAAAGTTTCTCATAGAATATGCTACATTAGACAAGCAATACCTTCCTACAATTTCTTTTTATTTCAAGCTTTGTAGCTGGTAATATTTATTCATGCAAATATACATATATGGGAATACATTTTTTCTTTAATCTATTTTTTTAAAAAAGTTTAAAAACCCAACTTCTGCAGCGATAAAACATCATCATTCTAGAAACTAGACTCAGTATACAGATACATTACTGATGTATGAACCTATAGTTAAGATGGGTTATACAACAACCTCTTAAAATACTATGATTTTTAAGGTTCTCTCCAAATTTTAAAAATGATGCCTCTTTTCTTTGAACATTAATCTACTCCAAAAAGTCAAGAATTTTCATAAATGAAATCTAGATAAAGATGCAAGAACTCATTAGTACTTTATGATTTTCCGATCATTATAAAGCAAAAATGCAAATAACTGCCTCACAAAGATGGGTTGGTGCTCCATTGCCAGAAGAAGAAGGTACAACAATGAGTTATCACTTAGGAACAAAGCAAAATCCAAAAAGTATGATAGTGCCATATTAAAGGACTACATATGATAATGTTACTATTCATTTATAGCTTATATAGTTTATTTTCAGCTTTGATATATATATATGGGTACATTTCCATATATATGTCTATACATAGATATATACATGTATACACATATGCACACACAGACATACACATGCATATGCATATGTGGATATATGCACAGACATACACATGCATATGCATATGTGGATATATGCACAGACATATACATCCTGTGCATATGTGCATGTATGTACACATGTATGCACACACATATACATGATACACATTTATATACAAATGTATACATACACACATATAACTTCTGTAGCAGGAAAAACGATTGCTTTTGATAACTTTTATTATATAAAAATTATTCTTTCTACTACTATGCCCCTTTGCCCACATATCTAAGGAAATATCACATGGTGAACTAATTACTTGTTTATCAAATATGTCATCCTATGTTAGATTCTCCTCTTCCTGAAAGCAGGAACCAAGGTTTCTCATCTTTTATATCCTCTCCAACAGTAATTGCATGAGATAATTATTGTACATATTTTAATTACCTAAAAACCAACACACCATAAAGATACAAAATTTCAAAAACCTAAAAAAAAGGTCTGGCTACAGAGGAATTTCTTGTTCTGACCTCTTTGAGGTCAGTCTCATTCAGGGTTTCTCCAAGTTACATATTCACATTTACTGCTTCTTGCGGAAGCCACTAACCTAAACCTGGCCAGGATTCATGGCTATAGGTATTGAGGAAATCCTGATATATAAGTATTAATTCTTCCCAACAAGAACAAGAATTTTATTTTATTGAACAGAGATCTTTTGAGATACACACACACACACACACACACACACACACACACACACCCCACATATTATAACATAAAACAGCAAACTATGTCTGAAATGTTTTCCTTCAGTTAGTTGCCATAGGACTGAAGGCATCTTTTCTCCTACTGTTTTCATTCATCTATTGTCTTATTTCTTATATTCAAAAAATAAGAAAACTATTGACAAATTTGCAATTATTTTGAATGAAGTAGGAATGAGTATGAGCAATAAGACACCACAGAATGCCAGACCTGCAGCATTAAACTCAGGAGCGATATCTTAAAACAACTGCTATATTTTGTCTGTGAGTTGATGCAAATGCACTCGCTAATTCCTGGGTTTACCAATTTAGCTTTCTTCCCTTTTCCTCACACCATCTTACCTTCCCAACTGATAAACAGTAACCAACATGGAACAGTGAGTCAATCAGCTTCTTTGATTAGCCATGGACACCACACCTGAGCTCCAAATAGTCCAAGTTCCAGACTGACAGAGCTATCCACAAGCTGACATCTTTATCAAAACTGAGTCAAAAGGAAAACCTTAAGTGGGAAGGGAAGTTCTAGGGAAACTCTCACAAGAATAGACTTCTCTGGCAGAGATTTTAACTTTTCACTATGGCTTCTTTCTACATTGATCTCATAAAATTCCCTTGATCTTTCTAAGACATTTAAAAAACATTAATTATTTAAATCTTCAAGCTTGTCATGTCAGGAAGTGTTGTAATGACATGTGAGTAAGAACAGCAGTGTGATGTGGGTGTGTATGTGTATGCATATATGTGCATTTTTGCAAGTAAGCATGCTTAGAGAAGAAAAAGCTGTTCAAAAAAAACACTTTCTCCTAAGAGGGAAGAAGTCTGTGTTCTGGTTTTATTAAGAATATTTTACACTAATCACTGATGTTTATCTCCCAAATATAGAACCTCCAGTGTCAACATAAAGGGATTGAAAAACAAAAAAAAAATCTAATACTGATTTTAATTTTGAAATTCCATGAATTAAATATATAGATACAGGCAAATTTACAAAAACACCATCTTTATCTGACCTATTAAGAACTTGGAACAATCGATTAGTTACTACTTTCTGGTTACACATCAATTTCTTAATGTGAACCAAAACAATGGGTGAGGGTAACTATACTTTTTAGGAACAAATTTGCCATCCATTGCTCTAAGTCTGCATGCCCCTAGCACCATTTATAAACAAAATTGTTGCATAAAATTAGGCCTTCGGGAAAATACTAACTATGTGGTTTTAATCTGATATCGTTACAAGCCTCTCTTTCCCCAGGTTTTGCACTGTGCAAAGAAGAAAAATCAAGACATGTAGTGATGAAATTCCTTTCATGTGTAGAATTTGTGAGGTGATCTACTAAGCCTAGGAACTTCGAAAGCAGAGCGACCTTGGAGTGAATTTTGCTCTATTTTACACGGTTTGTGGGGTTTTGCTCAAGTTTGCTTATAGGGCTGTTATTAGGAATCTATGAAATTAGCTTTGTTGTTTCTTTACCTGTATGATTTGGGTAGATAGAACAAGGCTGAAATTTATTGAACTAGATAAAAACAAACATTTAATAAGCATAAAAAAATCTACCTCCAATGTTATCTTGCATTTTCAGAGACGTGCAAATTCTATTGGGCAAATTGCAAAAGCGTGATATCAAAGCACAGGAGTTGGAACTTGTGATGGAGATGAACTTTAGGAAGATAAAGGAACTATTGGGACCAATCTCTACGTGATTTGATCCATTTTCTCATGAAAATAAAAAAAATGGATTTCTGTCTAAAGTAAATGTAAGTTCTCTGTAAATTGATGATTTCTGTAAAGGTTTCCACAAATGTTCCTAATTTTATCACTGTAGAAACCACAGGAAGAATTCTAAAGAAACCAAAGATTGGCTAGACATGCTAACTCTCTTAGATCTTACAGGAAAACACCAAGTGCTAGTTTAGGAAATCAGAGTGTCAACCACATTAAAATATTTCTGAATGCAAAATGACTAAGAGAAATAAATACACTTCAGCACAACTTCTAAAACAATATATTTTGATATATCCTATAAGTATTATATATGTATATACAGTGTCTTTATTTTTTCCTATTATATTTTTAAAATCTGAAATAAAAATCATTCTCTTGTTCAGACCTCACCCTCTGTTACTGTAAGAAGTATGAAATGATGCTTAGCAACTGTGTTTCTCTTATTTTGACAAATAAATGTTATAGCAATCATCAGATACATGCCATTATTTGTATACAGGAAAGAAAAATATATACGTGTTATATTTTAACATGATCACTTGAAAGCAAACTTTCTAATTTCAGGGAAAGTGATCTGAAAATATATTCACCTCTTCAAGGAGTTAAGAAAAGTAGCTTTTATATGTGGATACAAGTGAAAATTTCTATAAGAAATGCATATATATACGGATATATACAGAGAAATGTGCATATGTATATATAATATATACTTTTAAACAAATCAAAATAAAAGGAGAAAAGGAAAATCTCAAAGCTGTTTATTTAATTCTAGGATCACAAATATTCTACAAGCATTTCCTCCAAGAAACTGTAAAGATTGCTCAAGGTATTTTTTACTAAAGTGCCTAAAAATGGCCTCAAAAACATTTTAGTACATTCCAGGGAGCCACAAAAAAAAAAGAAAAAAAAACATAATAATAATAAATAAATAAATAACATTGATTTGATATTTAGGTCTCACTTCTGTCTCCAAGCAGAGAATCTAAGGGAGGTGATTGTTTCTTGTAATTTGGTTTTCTCAGAATTAAGCAAAAAAATAATAATAATAATAATAATAATAATAATAATAAATAAATCTTTAACTCTCAGTAGAACAACTGGGACTTTTCTTTTCAGAAAAGAACTGCTTATGAAGTAATTCCAAATCTGTAATTTGATCTTGTTTCCTTTTTTCTTATCAATTCTAATTTGTTTTTATGAGTATCAGCTGACAAGTTTAAAAATTAAATTACCTGAGGGTTTTGTTTTTTTTTTTTCATTTTAAAATGTGTGTTTGGTGGCTTTTTGCTTTCAGTTCTGTTCTTTACTCTTAGATGATCAATCACGAAGACAAGCAGGGCTTTTGCCATCACCCTGGAGTATTCTGTGTAATCAATTAAGAAAAAATAAGAACATCATTGTACACTTCAAAATGCTTAAGTGTTTTTTTCCTTTAAAAGTCATGTGAATCATCTGATTGTTCATATAATGTGACTGTATATTTTAAGAAAATAATTTATTTCCTGTTGCCTACATTTTCCCATTCATTTTGAAAGCTGGGAATGATAATGACTAACTTGCTGTCTTCAAACTGAAGTTAGAATGACATGCAACTGTTTTTGAAGAATGAGATATTTTGGTTAGTATATTTCTTTAAATTGATTGGTAAAGTCGAGACAAAGAAGAGTTTAGTCCCCTACTGGTGTTCATTCACTTAGCATCGTTTCAAATTTACCAGGCTCAGGTTATACCACCACATTTTAATTTACCGTGCTCATGGCAAAGTTCATGTCACTGCACTGAATATGCTTTTTGTCTTTTTGCAAATTGACACGTGCAGGGACATTCACAAAGTCAGATCTGCAGTATTCATTTGCTCCTAGTGTGTAATGTCCTCTGTGCTCCCTGTTAAATGACCTGCAGCTCGAAATTGCATCCAAATTGTAAAAGGTCCCCAAATCTATCTTAATTCCCTAAGTAAATATTGTTTTCTCAATGTGGCATTGTTGTAATGTAGTTTACATCAATTAGTTCTTATATTTAACACCTTGAGTATAAAGTGTGACAACTTTCAAATCTAGGCACTATGGATTTTTCTCTTAACTTGGGTACTACATGTCTGCATTTTCAGGCTCTATCTCTTGCCCCTTTCCCCTGCATTTTTATGTAAATGTATTATGAGTCTAAAGTGTCAGATGAAATGCCATGGTCTTCTGTGTTCTAATAAAGTGCATTCGTGCCTTCTGAATTTCTCTGGCAGCTACCTCTGTGTTCACTGTTCTCCAATCAGCATCTGCAAATGCAGCCACTTAAATCTGATCCCACTGTCTCAATCAGTTACTCAGATAAAAGGCAGCCAAGATCTAAGCCCTGCTCCATGTGGGACCCTCTTAATACTTTCCCCCAGAGTTGACATGGTTCCTCTTACCAGGAATGCCTGTTTTTTGTTTCTTTCACTCATTCTTTATCTACTCCCATGTCTCCTCCTGGATTCTTGCAAGGTCTGTCTTAAGCAGGAACCAATTATGCAGAATTTAACCAAAGGCTTTCTAAAATTCAAACAGTCATAACATATGTACTGTCATTCTCAACACTGCTGGTATCCCTTCAGATTGGAAAGGATGTTAAAAAGCAGATATGTTTTCTAAAATTAAGTGTCTCATTTCTGTGTTAGTCCTGGGTTAAAAACACCATGATGTAGTCAACATATATTTTCTTATATCTTTAACTTTTAAGTGTACAATTTGCTGCTTCAGCCTCTTATAAATTAGTCAGAGATCTAGAAACTTTATTTGATTGACTTTCTTTGAATTTCCTTTAAGGCATGGGCTACTCTGCTTTGCCCATTCTCAAAATAAAATGATCAGTATGCAAATTAAATTTAAATACCCAGGGCTCTGATACAGGTTTATATGTTCACAGGTTTATATGTTTCTGGTTTTGCTGGTGGCTACCCTTAGAAATCATCTTGAGATTTGAGTAAATACAAGTTCTTCCAAGCTGTATTTTATTAATTTTATTTTGCCATCTGTCTCGGAAAGCAATGATACAGTTCATTTCATTCTTCAATAAGTTTGTAAGCCTTTCTTTGATATCATAGCAGTAACTAAACTGCCTTAGCTTGAGTTTAATTCAAGGACAAGACTGGCAAATGACCTTGTTTTGGCATTAAAGATGCAACAGGTTTTCCATTTACCTCTGCTGAGCTATTAGAGAGCATTCGATCTGTGCATTTTGAATTTTATAAATATGTTTTAGTGTCTATCCTTTTAGTCTTTTTAGGCAAGTGTCAGCATTCCTGTTTTTTTCAGATGATAAAATTTAAATTTTGAAGTCTTAGCAATCTTCATAAATCCCCATACCCAAACTATTAGAGCTTATATGCAACCAATACAATCTATACATAGATCATAAACTTAGTCAATGAACAAATGCTACCCCAGAAAATGTATATACATACCCAGAGACACACGTACACAAAACTGTCTCAACAATGTAGTATAATTCATATATACCCTAGATTAAGACCCATTGTTCTAAGTTAAAGAGGAAGTTGAAAGAGATCAAGATTTCTTCTCATTTGGCCTCCATATTTTACTGTGGAAGGTAAGGAAATTAGAAACTGTATTTCGGAGAATATCTTGTGTTTGGCTAAGTAATAGGTTGGCAAACTTTTTGTGAAGGGAGGTAGTAATATTTGGGGCTTTGTAAGCCATGATATGGTCCCCATTGCAATACCCAGTTATATAGCTGCAGGCAAAACCAGCCATAGACAAAGATTAAATGAATGGTTATGGCCAAATTTGATGAGTAGTGGCCCCCACTGCTGACCCCCAGGCTATAATAACCAACATACTCTACTTTAAAAGAACTTGGGTTTTATAGTCAGACAATGGTAGGAGGCACCAGGGAAAGTCATGATTTAAATTTATTCTAGTTTTGTAAGTCCATCAATAATAATCATTAATATACTTTACCCAGCATTCAAGCTCCTCAAGGGTGTTCTGAGACTACAAGGGGAGAAGAGGCCATAGAAACTAGGTTTCTACACTGGGGCTAAAAATAAGATCATTTATTGGCTATTTGAGAGGTGAAGGAACAATGAACTTTGCTGGATTTGGAGTTTTTCAAATACTAATAATGTAACATTTGGTGTGAGCACTTGGTAGTGACAAGTTCTGGGAGAAATTAGTCACACTGTTGCAAGGCTCATTATTAGATTTTTAGAAGAAGGATAACACGAATGTGATGTTCAGGAAAAGAATTCCTCATGGAGATGTAGAAAATTTTGTGGAGATATTGAAATTAAAGTGTGAAATGGAGTTTGACAGCACAGCTTTAAATGGACCAAAATACAGGCAGAGAAAAATATTTATGTAAGACCTAAGGCATCAAACAGCCAATTCAGAACAGTAACAGTTACAAAAGGTAGATAGGAACATGAAAGAGCTCTTTTAGATATAAGATAAACATTTTGAGAAATCCCTGTCAATGAAACACATTAGAAAATGCAGGCATTTGGTCCATTCCATCAAATATACATTCTAGAATGAATACATACTTGGAGGTAGAGAGGGGGACCACTGAGGTTGTTAAGACATGGAATTCACACATGAGAAAATTTTCACTGTTACACAATAACAGTCTCCTGTTTCTTCATATTGTCTAAGCTTCCTCTCCATTTTTGTGGCCTCCTCCTCTCTTTTACCCAATGAAAGGACTTCCTTGCTAATGAAGTGTCTGGACAAGTGGTTGTGAATTTTGGTTATAGACTTCTCAGTAAACTTAATTCATCACCACCAAAGTTGTGAATACCACCTGCATTACGCCTCTATTATGTAGACCAACAAGCCAGGAAGAGAAGCATATTCCTGATGTCTGCCTGGCTTGACTTTTACACATAAAATCATTCCAAGTTGTTATTTTTTTCATGGGGGCTTATATTTAGGAGACATACAGATGTTTCCATTTCACCTTGAGAAAAAATATCTGCTGTGTAATATCGAAGATAGAACTTCATTCGACCCATCAGAGGATGATAAAGAAACAGTGCTGCACTTGAGATGACTTAACTGCAGCTTTGTCCCCTACCCTTTCCCCCAGCACCCTGTGGATTTCTTCCATGGCCTTTCTTCTCTTTGAAGTCAGTGGGAGTTGTGAGCTTAGGAATGTCACACAGAGTACACAGGTCCACAAGGACAACGCTGTTTGACTTTCTGCCCTCACAAGGATTGTGGGGTGGATGAATTAGTAAGCAGAGAGAAAAAAGTATCCTATCCTTAGTCCAAATGCAAAGCAAGCATTTTCTCTTTTTTTGAAGTTCAATATTGTTTCCTTTCCTTTTTTTTTTTTTTTTATTGTGTGTTTTTACCTTTGCCCTTCCTGTTTCCAACAGAGGTTGGAAATACTTAAAACTTTTCAGAAAGTATGCTCTGTTGATATTTCTAACAGGGACTGGAGCAGAAAGCATGACTTATGAACTCTACCCCTTTGATGCACTATCAATAAAGCTGGGAGTGCAAAGCATGAATGTATCAGGCTTGCATTAGCTCTCAAGGGATTGCCAAGATCAAGGAGTCCTTGATGGGGATTTCAAAAGATGAATAACCAAGCTCACTCCTCCACTGTGCATTAGCACTAATAATTAGTAGAGGGTCACCCATGCTCTTATTAAGGCAAAAATATTTAATGCTTTTATTGTCTCTGGTTTTCAACAAATATCATTTAATAAGACATTTTAAATCCTTAAAAATGTATTTTATAAACCTTTACTCTAATGGATCACCATTATATTTTAAGAGGTGTTAGTATTTATTAAACATGGAACTACTATCTTATTAAAATAAAAGTTAATGTCAATTAGCGACAACTTAATATTTTACTATTTTGACTAGTTAATAACAACCTCTACCACACTTTCCTATAGATAAATAAAAAATGTACTCACAGTATATTAATTTTTTTGCATCATTGGATTTATTTTCCTCTTTATTTTGATTTTCTTTTGTTGTTATTTTTCCAGGACTTACAGTAATTCAGTTGGTGACATTTCAGTCTACTAAATGCAAGACTTTTTCCTAGATTCTGTAGTCAAAGATCATGCCAGGGATATAGAGAACTAATAAACAGACTTTGAGAGGGGCCAAGTGCATAAATTTTAATTCAGTTAATTGGATATTGTTCACAAATAAGACATTACTCAAAATATTTGCGGGGATAAGGAAAAAGGCTTTAAGATTTTCAACTCTGCTGGTTTGCTCAGAGCTGCAGTCACCCCGGTGATTAGATTTTTAATATTAAAACTGGGAAAGTTCCTGGCCTCCCTGGTGGTGCAAGGGGTTAAGTCTCAGAACTATGAAGCTATCAGCAGCTACTGCAGCAGGAGTTTGAGCCCTGGCTAGGGAGCTTCCCACATTGCACAGCAGGCCTCTCCTGTCTTGCCTGCTGCTCCCCTCAGCAGTGTATTTCAGTCAGTTCACGTGTTCTGCTTCCCACTCTGTCTCTGGTGAATATTCCCACTCCCCCACACCTCTGGCCTACACCCCAGCTTGTATACATAAATTAATTAAAAAAAAAAAAAAACTGGGACAGTTCCAAGCAAATAAGGACAGATTTTTGCCTTCACTGACAAATTTTCATAGGAAACTTACCTCAAGAAAAAGGATCAATGAATAAAGGATACATGCACTAGCATGAGCTCTTATAAGCTCAGGAATACATATTGGCATATGCTATTTCTGAGCCAAAAAAAAGAAATGATAAGCTGCAGACATAGCAGTTTTTATTAGTATTAATAATAATAATTATGATTTTGTTCACGTGTTGTTTTAATAAAGATATATGGTATAAAGATATATGGTAGAAATGGTACTGAATTCTGAAATGCTGAATAATTCTAAAAGCTGCATTAACTTTTCCTTAACTGTATTTTCTTGGAGCTAGAAAACAATGAACATTGGGGTAATTTGAGTTATCTCTTCACTGTTCAGAACTTTCTGTTTTTCAGAGTATTTCCTAATGTAATCTTGCGATATTCCTGCACACTGCATGTGAACTAATTCATCCAACAAAAGCTCCAAATTCTATTTCCATATTACAGATAGAAATAGTGAGACTTTGGAAGTTCTTTTAAAGTAATTTATTCAAAGTCAAAAGTGTAAATTGTAGACAGGATGTGAACATTAACAGTCTAATAGCAGAGCCCAAGTTCATTGCCATAATTATTACCTGCTTCCCTTTGAGCAACACCTGATATGGATTTACAGTAACTTTTATTTGTTTAATTGGAACCTAATAATCAAAGGGTTATCTTACCTCGATAGCTAGCATAGCAACCTAGTTAAGGCTTGAACACACTTTCCTAACTTTTAGCCTGATTGTCCTACCAATATACCACAGTATCTCTAAAAGATAGCTTCCATTTTCTTACACCTATCATATCTTCCCATGTAATATTTTAGCTATTCATTCACCAAATTGTAGGCAAAAGTATTGGGGAATCAAGCAAATTTGGGGAAGGATCCATTTATTGACTTTTATAATGTATTTTTTAAAATTTATTTATGCATACAAGAGTTGGGGTGTAGGCCAGAGGTGCAGGGGTTGAGGTGGGTGAGAGGATTCACCAGAGACAGAGTGGGGAACAGAACAGGTGAACTGACTGAAATACACTGCTGAGGGGAACAATGGACGAGATAGGCGAGGTCTGTTACCCCATGTAGGAAGCTCCCTGGTCGGGGATCAAACTTGTAAGGTTTAAATGTGACATCATGCCTTATGGATTTTTCTGAGGATAATAGTCAAAAATAGGTAAATTAAAGAGAGGAAGCTGATAAGTCCTCAAAAGAGTATCAACATATCTGAAATTTTGTTTCCACATGGACATAAGGATCAAACACACATCAAGTCTTTTCATAATAATTTCATAATATAGGATATTGTTATGACTTTGAACTATTAGAAAAATCAAGATTTAAGTCAGATTTTATTTTCTAAAAGAATGGAAGAGTTCTATAAAATACTTTGTATACCTAATGCAAATCTGCTGAAAGCATAAAAGGACAATATAAAATTGTATTCATTGAAATGACATTTTGGTGATATTTGAAAAATTCTATGAGTTGTGAGAAGCAGATAATGATAAGACATGAATATCTGTATACTGACTACTCCTTTATTTAAGTTACAGTGTTTTTATTACAGACTATTACTTAAGGTCGATGATTCGATACTAGTTTATGCTCCTGGTCTTTATCCAATCACGACCATTGAAAATGAAAAATCCAAGGATTCTAGTCTCATATCATTATTTTTAACTTTGTTACATTTCCTAACCTTATGAAGATTAAAATTAAGTATACAAATGTTTTAAAGAATTTAGTCTAGAATAACAATATTGCAATTTTAGAATATGCTGTATATCTGGCAAAGTGAGAATTTCGCTAATCAAATTCAAAATTGAAATTCAATTCACTTAAATAATTGAAATGAATTATTGTGAGATAATTTAAACATTTAAAAAGGGTGAAATATAATCATTCTATAAAGACAGTTTAAAATATTTTAGAAGTGGGGGCCTGCCTGGTGGCACAGCGGTAAGCACTGAGCTGTGGAGCTGTTGGCAACGGCAATGCCAGTTTGAGGCCCAGCTGGGGAGATTCCCACATGGTGCAGCAGACTTCTCCTACCTCTCCCACTGCTCCCCTCAGCAGTGTATTTCCAACCATCTGCCTATTTTGCTCCCCACTCTGTCTCTGGTGAAGCCTCTTACTGCCCCACTCCTTTGATCTGTACCCCAGCTTGTATGTGTAAATAAATAAATCTTAAAATAAAATAAAATAAAGTATTTTAGAAGTGTATGTAAATAAATGTGTGAATGGAAAAAAATAAGTTTCTTTAAAATGACTATTTGATACATATATTAAAGAAGTTAGAAGCTAAACCAAAAAAATTAGGTTTTAGCTAATGTTATTTTAATAAATTTAATGACTATTAAAAAAAAAAAACATCAGAACGGAAACCCATCTTTGAGGACATAAAAACTCACTCTTATGTTAGGTAAGTGAAATGAATTTCCTATAAGTGCAAATGACTTCTTTGTAGTTCAGTAAATAGGGGGCAAAAAGAGATAAAGAGGTAAGAAAATAATAAGTTTTTAACAGAACTTGTTGACTTCTCAAGTGCCTTAGTCTTTGGACACTAAGAACTGGAATTATGAGGAGAGTCAGAGTAGATATGGTTACTTGGAAGACATTTTCATGGCTTAATGGACCACTTTACACCAGGCTTAGGAATGCTATTATATGTCTTTCATAACTCTCATGCCACACGTAAAACAATGTGATTGAGACATTTCACACCATAATTAACAAGTGGGTAATGATTCCAGCCATAATTTCATTTGATTGAAAAGTTGTGGCATTCATGATTGAAAGTAAGGGCGGGTCATAGAGTTAACATTACATTAGCGTTCAGTCCCTGTCCCATCGTGGTGAGGGAGTGAGAGGTTGGTGTCTGCTGCTTACATTACAATCATCCATTACCCCTCAAGTCTGCCAGGAGAGCAGTAGTTCTATGATATTATGAGTGATTGAACGATCTTTCATCATCTTGTACAAAATTGATAAAGGAGATATTTTGGGTTGAATTTATTAAATAGCTATGTAGCCCACATGGCCAAATAGCATACTTTGACAATCAAATTTGAAAGTCATTTTGTTTCCTAAATAGTCTGGATCCCTCTGGAGGCAAACAAATCCCACACACATTCAGCCACACAGAGGCAAAAGTCCTAATTTGTGAGAACCACATCAAGGCGACCGTTGGGGGTTTTCTTCAAAATGAAACATTTGCGGCCAGTTGACATGGCAGAAGGTTGGGTTGAGCAAACTGTATCAAGAGGGAAGTGTTTGCTGACAGTTTGACGAAAGTACTTGTTACTCTTGCTTGGCCAGAGGAGAGGGCAGGCGCAGCATCGCCACTCCCAATGAGACCTTGGGGGATTGCGTAGCCATCCATTCACAGCTTTCACGGTGATGAATGAGGTCTTAGCAGATGCCTTGCAGAGAGGGTTAGAAAAGACTAGATTCCTCATATGTCTGCCCTTTTCCCCTCAGATTGGGAGAGGCAGATGATTAGAGAAAGAATGGTCTGGGCAGTTTAATGAAACCCATCTGCTTTGGCTGTTAAGTCAAAGTCGTTCAGAGACTTTTGGAATGCAAAAGCAATTTAATTTTTAAAAATCATATGTACATATATCATCTATATGATATAGATAGATACAGATAGACATAGACATATGCACACACAGAGCAAAATACCTATTCCAAGGATAAAACTTTCCTTGCCTGTATTCCCAGATGCCTGTACATCCAACCTGAGCTACGTAGTTTTGACATCAATAGATGGTTATGTTGATTGAACATAGAGGAAATTGAACCAAAGGAAATCCAAACCACCTTAACCTGTTAGGTTTGCTAAACAGCATAAGGGATTTTATAGCAAAAGATAATTTATTGAAAATACCTGAATGTACTGATTTCATGAAATACTGAAATCACACTGAATGTCGCTGCTCTCATAAAGACTGCAAACCTGGTTCTTACATGGGATCTTACTGAGGTAAATAAAAGCGAAAAATGAAGCAGCAAAAATATTATTTCAAGGTACACATTTAAAAACACAAAAAATGATTGAAAGCAATTTTATTTTGTAAATGCTATCTTTTTTCCATCTGACATATCTTTGTTTAAATAAGGTTTATGTCAATATTCAGTTAAAATCATTCTCATATATGTCCAGTATCTAGTAAATTGTAAAATATGGGTAAATTTTGTATACATCACCAATGTGCATCTGCTAAAGAAAGATTAAAACATGCAGAGACACATTGATGAAATTTTTTAAAAAGCTAAAAGGTATTCAATTTAGTTTTTGTATTGAAACTTTAGAGCTTTTGATACTTTGTGTCATTCTTTTTTTTTTTAAGATTTATTTATTTATACATACAAGCTGGGGTACAGGCCAGAGGTGTGGGGTGGCGAGAGGGTTCAACAGAGACAGAGCAGGGAGCAGAACAGGCAGATCAGAAATACACTGCTGAGGGAGGAGAGGTCTGCCACACCATGTGGGATTCTCCCCAGCTGGGCGTCGAACTTGCATCGCCACTGCCGATAGCTCCACAGCACAGCGCTCAACTGCTGCGCCACCAGGGAGGCCCAACTTTGTGTCATTCTTAAATAGTTAATAAAAATGAACCAGGGAAGCCTGGCAACTACAATTTATAAAGAAACATAACAAGTTGACATATTGTAAAGAACTGAAATTCTGGGAACCCGATCTTAAAGCACTTTTCATTTTCTTAAATTCATTTTTATCGAATATATTCCTCATATAGAGAAAGTGTTTTGCAAAAAATGTCATTATTTCAAAATCAAAACAAACATTTTTCAAATCCTTATGAAGAATAAATGGAAGACTAGCCGGATGGTTATTTAATTAATCTAAAGGACATTATTTTTTACCATGAAATGGTAGGCTTAATCAAGTCACCATATTGTGAAAAAATAGAAACAAAGCAACTTGTCTTTATTAAGAAACAACTCATAGCTTTATTATAAAGCATGAACGCTCCTGTACTTTAATGCATATAACATAGACTGTTTAAAAGTAAGTAAGCTGAGAATTTTTGAGTTGAGTAGGAACAAATTACAAAAAAAAAAAAAAACATTACAGAGTTTCTCATTTAGAACAATAGCTCCTAAACTTGACTGCACCGGTTTCAGCTGGAATACTTTGTTATACAGACAGCTGAGCTACACCCTCAGCATTTCTGTTTTAGTTGTTCTGGGATGGACAAATCTCACATCTGTTTTACAAGTTCATAGATGATAGTGCCAGTGCATTTCCAAGGACTAGCTTTGAGGAACACAGCTTTATGTTATCATCTATTCATGAATGTCAACTCAAAACTATGAATGAGATCAAAAATGAGAAATGGGGCCTTCCTGGTGGCACAAGGAGTTGAGTCTCAGCACTATGAAGCTGTTGGCAGCCACTGCAGCCAAGGGTGCAGTCTCCGGCCAGGGAGCTTCCCACATGGTGCAGCAGAACTCTCCTGCCTCGCCCTCTGCTCCCCTCTGCAGTGTATTTCAGTAGATCTCCCTGTTCTACTCCCCACCCTGTCTCTGGTAAATCCTCTCACCACCCCACACCTTTAGACTGCACCCCAGTTCTTGTATGCGTAAATAAATAAATCTTTTAAAAAATAAAATTACTTTAAAAAAAAAGAAAAAGGGGCCTCTCTGGTGGCGCAGCGGTTAAGCGCTGCGCTGTGGAGCTGTCGGCAGTGGCGACGCGAGTTCGAGCCCGGCCGGGGAGAATCCCACATGGTGGGGCAGACCTCTCCTGCCTCGCCCACTGCTCCCCTCAGCAGTGTATTTCCGATCTGCCTGTTCTGCTCCCTGCTATGGCTCTGGTGAACCCTCTCACCGCCCAATGCCTCTGGCCTGTACCCCAGCTTGCATGTATAAATAAAAAAAAAATCTTAAAAAATAAGAAATGATGAAGTTAATCATAGAGAAAAGAGGATATGTCCTTCCTATTTAAAGAAATGGTATTTTTTGTTTCTTTATCTCCTTTTTGCTTGAGTAGAAAACCAAAGAGGAACCAACGTTTGGAGGCAGCAACAGGAGTAAGCAATTTATATTATAAAAGTTTGACCTTGGGTGGAAAAGCATTCCAAACTTTACGTGGCCTGCTTAAGTCCTGAGGCATCTTCTTCTTTTTTTTTTTTTTTTTTTTTTTTTTTTTTTTTTTTTTTTTTTTTTTTTTTTTTTTTTTTTTTTTACAGTTTACTGAGGTGCCACTGTAATTTTAAACAGTCACCTTATTTTACTCTTGGTGATTTTTATTTTATATATACAATATCATCACAGAACAAGTTTTATATTATAGCAATATAACTTGCAAAGCTTTATTCTCTTTATTCCTGCAAGCATTATTTGTGTTGCAAGCATTATATAGACTTGTTGGGATTTTCCTAGCTCTCTATACTGTATCACAAATGTCTATAGAATTTAGGATTGAGAATTTGTCTTTTCCTAACTGCAGTCTCCTGGAGCCTCCCACATTAAGCTTTGCCCTGCAGGTCCAGGCATAATTGCTGCTTCATTACCTGGGACATGAAAACTAGGCATGGTGTTTGGATACCAAGGATTTACTTTCACACTTGGTTCATAAACTGATTTAAGCCTCTTTCTCCAAATAGGAGCCTGCCTTAGCCCTTTCTTTGTGTTTGCTTGCAAACTGCATCTGAACTTAAGCCTAATTACAACAATAGGATGATTTTCTGGAAACCGGGGCTCCTAGCCTGTCCTGGCAGCAAACTGCCATTCACCAGAAGGAGACTGAACTCAGGGTGAAGCGTGAGCACATCAATGCCACAGCATTCATTTATCTAATTCCTTTTAAAAATACTATCACCTCTTTTCCATAGTCACCCCCCTTTTAGTGGACAGAAGGTTCATTTGCCTGCACTTGGGTGTGGCTCATATGGAGCTTCGCAAATGTCCTTTAAAGTCTCAGGAATTCCACTTCCTTCCATGGATGGGCTTGTTGCACCCTCGCCTGTTTTCCAGCTGTTAACTGGGAAGAGTCTGTGATGCCAAGTGAAAGCAACTACGTCACAGTCAGAATGTAAAACATAAGTTGCTTCGCCGTCAAAGTCCTTTGTCCTTCCACAGTAAGCATCGTCACTAGATGCCTCATCATAGCAGATATGAGTCTCAATAGAGAGAGAAAGAATGAAAGGAAAAACAGCCTGCGAAGAAGTTCATTAAGTTTCACTTGAGGGGTGTCTTACTTATTGTCTCTAAATTATTTCATAAACCAGTTGATGACATCCTGAAAGACTCTTGAGCTCATCATGGTCATTTTACATTTGTTCCTGATCAAAAAATGAACTATGGTGTTTTTTATTATTTAGTATTATTTAGACTTTTTTTTTTCTTCAGAGATGTTTCCTTTCAGCAACAATGTCCCCAAGATATCTCCCCCCAAGTACACTGAGTAAGATTCTAGCAAATGGTCGTTTCATACATAGGTGTAACACTGAGGTGGGTGTCTCAATGAGTCTTCTGCATTTTCTGTTATTTCTTCGGTCTTTGATGGGAGTGCAAGTGAGCTTTCCACAGCCACAGCCACTTAATAGAAGTGAACAGCATTTAAGAGACCCAAAATTTTCATCATTGAATCTATTTAGGGAGCCTGCACAGAGTCATTCTTTCCCTAATCTCCAACTGATTTTCAATGCAAATACAGCCAGCCTCGCTGCTCCTAGCCACAGGATTTAGTTATGCACTTGACTGAAAACCATGTCAATGCAAATTCAGAGGATAAACCAGCATGCAAATCCCCAAGGCTTCTGCAAGTTATAATTCAGCCACAGTATTAGCAAAACAAGATAGCAATTATGGAAGGAATCAGCTGAAAGGTTATTTTTAATTTAAATTTTTTTTTCATTTTTACAGCTGGGAAAAATGAAACCTTGCCTATTCTTTCTTGTAAAACCCACCCAGTAGAAGCCAAAAACCTATGGTATTGGATCATAACCACATTCTATGTGAGACACACACACCTATGTTCACACAAACTGCTTGAGGAACAGTGGAGAGACTTCTGATGAAGTTCCAATGCTCTATTTTCTTCCAGTGTTCTTTACTAATCTTTCAGAGATCAAAGGATAATCGGCATCTAGTAAAAGCTAGATATTTGAAGGCGGTTGGCCCTGGGATTTTTTTTTTCACTCTGAGTACTTATTTCTTGTCTCACAATTTCCCTTCCAACTCGATTCTCCATGTTGTCACTAGTACTTCATCTGAGATGGGCAAAGAAAGAGACTACTTACATCAAATGTGAGGGCCTATTTAGTGTCCAGAGATGGCCAGTTATAATTTAAGATTGGTGGAGCTATATAGCTCATTTAATTTGGATCTAGAGACTCTAGTCTTCCTCTATGTACAAGCACTAACAAGGCAGCAACCACACGTTTACACCTTCCAAATCTCAGGGTAGGAAGTGAATCTTGCAGGCTCCACTATAGTATTTTCACAAGCTAAGAGAGACAGATGCAATTTCGGGAGGAAGACAGGGGAGGTGTGTGGCCACACTGAAAAATGGCTGGAGTTCAGGACACCAATACCAAACAACATGCTTGAAGGGTCCACCAGGTCTCCACGTCTGGGTTAGACCCTTCACCTGCTGGGCAAACTGTGCATGTTCCCAGGCTCGCTGGAACACAGATCTTAACTCCTTGCTTCTATAAATGTGGCCAGCACCATAGGCACACTAAGACCGATGAAAGAAAACCTGAGGGATAGTCAAGCTCCCTGGTGACTTTATGTCTACAAAAATTTTCAATCTCGGGCCTCCCTGGTGGTGCAGCGGTTAAGTGCTGCACTGTGGAGCTGTCCGCAGCGGTGACGCGAGTTCGACGCCAGGCCTGGGAGCTTCCCACATGGCACGGCGGCAGACCTCCCTGCCTCTCCCGCTGCTCCCCTCAGCAGTGTATTTCCATCGATCTGCCTGTTCTGCTCCCCACTCTGTCTCTGGTGAACCCTCTCACCGCCCCACGCCTCTGGCCTGTACCCCAGCTTGTATGCATAAACAAACAAAAAAATCTTTAAAAAAAAATGTCACTCTCTAGTATACCCTATCAGAGGCCACCACAAAGTCTAACTGTTGAGTACTAACTGCTGACTTTTGCTCTAATAGTAAGATAACTGACTTGAATCTCATAGATGAAAGTCAGTGTGCACCTCATGATGCCCTGAAGGCAATGAAGTGGGCTTGACCATGAGGGAGTTCACTTGAGGGGTGTCACAGAGCTGTATGTGATTCTTCAAGTTTGCCCTTAGCACTGTTCAGAAAGGTCTGCTGACATTTCTTCTTTCCCAAAACATTTCAGTTTTAACATTTTGTTTATTAACCAACCTTGTTATCTGAATACATATTAGGTCACTTTAGAACATACATTCATTTGCATCTCCTTGACAGCCAATCCTATACTTCCCAAAACCATTATAACTCAGTAGACATAACACTTTTGTTTTCTTCTTCAATGGGAATCTCTCAAAAGGATATTTAGCCTGGGGGAGGGGGGATGTATTTTTTAACTATTCCAGGAAACAAGTGGAGCAGCCACTAAGACTCATAGGATTCTAAAGAGTCAAGCTCCCTCTGTGGACATTTGTTTTATAGTAATTATTGTCCCTTGATTTCTCCTCCTTTAAACACTATTTTCATACTCCGCTAAACACTGACCTACACACCTAAGACTACTGGTTCCCGAATCACCATCAGCAGTAACAGTGCAGCCACACTGAGTGATGATTAAAGAGATCCAGAGGTACCAAATTTTCAAAGGAGGGAAGTCGATAAGAAGAAAGACACTCAAATCAATTCCCACCCGCCAACTTTTGATACTTGGATGGATGGAAGAGAAGTCAGCATTACAACAATGGCAGAGACTTATGAATTCTATTCATCAAACACAGCATGTATTTTCCAGAAACATTTTAATGTCATTTGCTAATATTTATGAAGCATCCCATCACACTGCTTCTTGTTCATCTTGTTAAGCAAATTTCCTTAAATACAAATCTGATCATATCACCTTCCACTGCTTTAAGCACTTCATGGACTCCCCATTAAGTAAAGCACATAAGGTACAATTTTCTACAAGTTCCATCATTTTTCATGGCTCTTCAATCTTGGGTCCCAGCCACCTACAAGATATAGAGATTTCTAGATATGCCTTATTACTCTATGCAGTTGAGCCTTCTATTATACTTAATCTGCAATCTCATTATTCTATTCTCAGGGAAGATCTTTTTTTCATTTCAGTTACTCATATCTTGTTGAGACCTTCCCTGCCTCCATAAGTAATTTAAAATTCCTAGTAAGGATTTCCATTAACTAACTATTGCACCATATTTTCATGTTTGCACAAATGTTTCTGAGGTTTGCATCATTTTCACATTATATTGTAATCTCCAGAGCAGAGACCCTGCTTCTTTAATTCTGTATTCCCAGAGTCTAATATAGTATCTGAAGCATGATATGCTCTTGGGAAAAATGTGTTTAGAACATCAGGCAGGAAAAATTGTGTGTATTTTAATAAGAGAATGAATTGAATGCACAGGGGTCATAAACTGTTTCCATCCATAATTGAAAGCAGAACAAAATTAAATGCCATAATCATGCACATTGCTTGTTTTGTGATCAATGTTGAAATGTTTATAAAATCAACAAAAAGGTTATATGGAGGGAGACAGAAAGACAACTCTACCTTTCATTTCCTGAGCACTGAAATTGTACCACTTACTCATAATAGCCTCACAAGTGTGAGTAGGTACTTTTCAAACCTTTCAAATCAAATGTCATGTTAGGGGAAAAAAATATTAGTGAAAAATCTTCCATAGCTCCCAGAGCAATTTTTTAATGTGTTATCAACTCAGTTAATGTAGACAGACCCAATCACTACATTTTTGTTCCAGATAAGAGAATCTGGGGTTGGGAATGGAGGGAAAAAACAGAAAGAGAGATCAAAATCATTCCTCATGATGTTAAGTCTAGCTCAATCTGTTTTTCCTGGCTTATTTTCTGTATAAATAAAAATCACCACCAACCAAGATCATGGGACAGAGCTCTAGAGCAACCTAGAAACCTACCAGGTTGCACATCATTCATTTTGTTTAATGTTAGAGACTAATCCACAACATGATTTTTCTACTTCTTCCTCTCATTTTCTGCAGTAGGCTCTCTCTTCTCTTTCTCCATAATGACTTTGTACAATACATCCTGTCCCTGAATTGGGGGAAAACCACAAAGGATAAACAAGCCATGGATTCTACTCCCAGAGCATTCACAGTTTGATGGGATGCCAAAAGTTGTTCTCTGTTTCAATTGTTGTTTATTTATACATGACCATAAATACACAGTCCAAACTGTAAGACAGAAATGCATGTATCGGTCTGGTTCATAGTAATTGAGGAAGGGTTTGTGGAAGTTAATACACAGAAAACTTCTTTGACTGAGGATGGGAAGTTAAAGGAGGGTGCCCACTCATACATAACCAGCCAATTATAAAATCCAACTTGCCTTGGATCTCCAAGAGTCGGCAATGCTGCTTCCCAGCAGAAGGAAGAAAGGGTTGCTTCTTGCCACCCAACAGTTCTTTCTAAATTCTTTGTAAAGGGCACTGGCTTTTGCTCTGGAGAGATGCATGCATGTCTTGCCATGACATGGCATTTTCCAAATTGCTTTTTTTGTTTTCATTTCCAAACACACCCGTTGTTGGTGAAATCACTGGTTGCTTTGTATTTGAGGTCAACAGCTTCACAAAGTCATTTTCTCCGTGTTCTGAAATTCATAGGGGCATATCTTGATTTACCTGATCTCATTTCTCGTTCCCTCCAAGGAGCTCCAGTCATACTGTTGGCCTCATTTTCTTGCACTCACATAGTCTTCAATTCTGCATTAACTTATATTATTTTCTTCTCAATCTACCCTGTACATTCTACCCTCTCCTTATTCACATCCCACCCATCTTTCATGAGGCATATCCAAACCCTTCATATAATTCTGTTTCCTGGTGAGTTCTTTCTATTTTTGAAGTCCTAGTAAACATTATAAAGGTTACCATATAATTGCATATTGATTTGTGTTATTCTTTATTTATTCCATGTATGCACATCTTATTTCCCCAAGGATGATTGAGGTTTACAGACCTCTACAAATATCATATCTTAAATTAGTTTGTGTCCTCCAAAGGCTGAACAATGATTGGGACTCGATAAACATTTCTTGCTTAAGAGTTAGGAATAAAGCACATTCATTTATTTTTTTCTCTTGATTACTCCATACACTTACAGCACCTTGCCTTTATACATATAGTATCCTATACCAGGGATTCCTTCTCTCTACTCCCAGCCTCACAAACTCCCACATTCTCCTTCAAGATCCAGGACACTGAAGTACTTCTCTTTGGTTATTCTTCAAGTTAACATGTTTTATTTTCATGCTTCTGTGGTACTTTTCACTGCTACTTTAGCAGTAATTCCATCTTCTTATAATTTGATATTACAAATTGATCAAATTCAATATCATATTAATTAAGAAAGTGGAAGAAGAAGTTGATATACAGACAGAGCCAAGATTTCAAAAAAACTGGTCCTGGTGACTGAAATGATGTGGCCCCAAAGGAATCACAGCAGCTGTCGGAACCCGGAAGAGGCAAGGAACGGACATATCCTCAGAGCTTCCATTAGGGATATCCTCCTGCTGATGCCTTGATTTCAGCCCCAAAATATTGATATCAGACATCTGGCTTCTGAAACTTCTGAGAGAATACATTTCTGTTGCCAAGAACCACCTAGATGGAGGTATTTTTGTCATAGTGGTCATAGGAACCAACATAGCACCTCTCAAGTTATTCAAACTGTCTCATTCTTTTCTCCAAGCCCTATCTTTGGCACTGTACCTTCTAGAAGGGAATACGTTTGAGAAAATTTCAGTGAGTCCTTACTAGGTATAAGGAGTTTTGCTAGGTGCTTGGAGATATCATCAAAAAATTTTAAAGGCCACATTTACTTTGATGATGTCATATATGTATATGATATATAAATATCATATAAAGTTTCCCTCCAAAATCCAGAGGTCGATATCCTACTGTTTGAGTTTTCTACCTCAATTTTTAAATAGTGCTTAAAAATTAAAATGATTGAAACATAACTCTTGATATCTCCACTCCAGGTATCCTTGCTGTATATCACACTTCCAATTCTAAGTTTCCTCATCTCTAACTCCAAATTACACAAGTCCAAACTAATTTTTTTTCTTCCTTACCCTATACATACAACCAATGCTGTATTCATGCATCTCTCTCCACCACCACCCCTGTTACCCATCCTCACCTCCATGAGGACTAAATGATTGATTTCTAGTTGGTTTCCTTGCTTCTTCTCTTGGTCCTGCTCCCCATAATATAGTCTGTATTCACTTTCCAGATTACTCTTTTTTAATAGGAAGTCAACTCATTTTCTAACTACAAATACCAGAGTCTTGCCACTGCTGTCTTTTCATAGCACAGGCTGCTATAATAATAGACCATAAACTGGTGACTTCTCAGCAGCAGAATTTATTTGCAAGGTCCAATATCAAGGTGTTGGTTGGTTCAGTGTGTGGTGAAGATACACTCCTGGGCTTCAGGAGGCTGGCTTCTTATTGATTCCTCACATCATGGAGTGAGAATGAGCTAGCTGTCTGGCCTCTTCTTTTAAGGGCACTAACCCCACCCATGAGTGTTCCACCCTCACAATTTAATTACCTCCCAAATTCAACACCTCCAGGTACCTTCACATTAACGGTAAGATTTCAATATGTAAATACTGAGGGTACACAAACATACAGCCCATAGCTTAGAGGAAGGGAGATGTTTTGTATTTCAGGAAATGCCTTCCTCCTTTCTGCATGTACCCTATAGTTTCAGATTATACTGACTCTATCTCCCATATTATTTCCAGTTTCCTGTCCATTCCCCAGTGCAGTGTTACTTGTCGACTGCCTGCCAGTGGCACCATCTGTAGATTAATGATATGTCTTCTGTCTTGCTCACTTGCAGGCTTATCTGATTTTTACCACTCCTTGTGGCACCACTGCCTACGAGTCCCTATGCATGTCTTCTGAAGACACTGCTCTGATATAAACCTGATAATCCACTTCCCCTTTTTTTTACTCTATGATACTCCATTAGCATTCACTTCTGCTACAAGAATCCCTTCTATGAACAGATTGTGACAGACGTCCACTTCCCTTTGGGATTATCTAAGGGGATTTTGTCCCTTAGTCTGTCTACTCATACCAGGATCAAAACTAGTTATTAATCTCTTGTGTGCTTGTACTTTTCTTCCTCTTTCTCTTTCCACTGGACTTTGAATGGAAGATTTGCATATTTAGCTTAATGTTTATTTAATTGTTTTATAAGTTCTTTTTTTTTAACAACAAAAAATATTGTTTCTGAAGTCTTTTGTTTGTATTTATTATCTTACTAGACCAATTTCTTCAAGTGTAAATAAATTATATGAAAGAAGACAGTCTGAGATTTGCAATCAGTAGAAGATGTCATCTTCATAATCATTGTTATTATTATTAAACAGCATCAAAAAGGCAAAATCTAGCTATTGTTTTGACTTTTATACCTTTTTACAAATGCTCTCAAGCACAATGAATATTCAATGTCTAAAAATCCTTTTTCATTTTCTTAAGAATTAGACATAAGAAAGTCCAGAGGACACCACAGCAAAGAATGGAAAACATAATATATTGTCAGTCAAAAAATTATTCTTGTACACGATGTCAAACATGAGACTTAATTTAATTACTTGATCAATATAACTTTTGAAGTTATGCATACACAGCCTCATATGCAGTTCAAGATTATAGTTTATGCTTACAGAAGGGGAGGGAAAGGGAAAAAGCAGTGTCCAGCATATGATAGCAATTTTCCTTTGATCATGTCAAAAGTAGGATATGTATAAAAGATGTGCTCTGTATTTGATACAGCACATTCTCTCTCTTCTACTTGTGAATTTGATCTATATTTTATGTTCTCAATATTATAACTCTGAAATATGTTAACTTCGTCAATAAAATTTTCGTTCTCTGTGGACAAATAGCATCCCAAACTAGTATACATTGTCAATATCACTGCTGATTACTTTCGATTTATAAAGAAACTTTCATAACATACTCCTTTGGGTGACTTTTATGTTTCAGGTCCTTACTTTGACATGTCAAAATTTCAAATAGGAGGAAAACAAGTTTCCAAGTAACTATGGAGTAATCTTTAAAAGAAAAAAAAAATTATATTAAAATATTATGAAATATAAAAGTTGTTTTCAAAAATTGTATGTAAACTAAATATAAGGGAGATGAGGTAAGTAATTAGCAACAGACTATCAGAATCTCCAAAATAAAATGGATTTTAAGTTACTATCAATGGAAATGGCGCTTCAACTGATTTCAGAGAATATTAAGGTGTTCCCAGAAAATTTCCCATCTAGTCATTTTAGGATCAGAACAGTCATTATATTTGTTTTTAAAGGCTAAAGCCATTCCTCTTTAAAACTCCATCCAGGATACCTTAGCTCTTTGCTATTGCTAGTTGGGTCCCAGGCATTTTCTCCTCCCAGATGGTGCCATGGCTTTCTGAAAATCCTTTGGGGTATAATGCTGCCAGTCACACAAGAAAGTCCTTTTTTTTTTTTTTTAAAGATTTATTTATTTATACATACAAGCTGGGGTACAGGCCAGAGACGTGGGGCGGCGAGAGGGTTCACCAGAGGCAGAGTGGGGAGCATAACAGGCAGGTCAGAAATACAGTGCTGAGGGGAGCAGTGGGCGAGGCAGGAGAGGTCTGCCGCACCATGTGGGATTCTCCCCAGCTGGGCGTTGAACTTGAATCTCGCACTGCCGACAGCTCCACAGCGCAGCGCTCCACCACTGCACCACCAGGGAGGCCCTCACAAGAAAGTTCTTGAAGCACAAGTATGACTTATCCTTCCCTCTTTGCTCTTGAATCTCCAAAGTTCTCCAGTGTCTCTCATGTTCCTATTTATCAAAGGGAGGAAGAGTATGCTATTTTGAGGGTAGTGTTATTTTATTTGAAACCAAACAAATGTTCTTTTTTTAAAGGATGAGGAACTATCGCAGTTCATATGGGATTCAAAGGAGAGTCAAGAAGCTTAGACATGAAATAGATTCCTTCAGTCTCTCCAAGCTGCGGATTCTACACAGTGCTCATCTTCACACTATCACTTGAACTCATCCATCACCAGGTATGCAAGCTTTCTCTCAGATATCACAATTACTCTGGAAAGAAGACACTACAGGGAGTGTAACACAAAGTAACTGTTTGAGTAGTCAGGTGACTAGCTGACAATACTGACTGGAGCTGGAAAGCAATTCCCACTCACAAGAAGACTGGATGGTTGATGTTATGAACATATAAAATGTCATTTTCAAGAAGACCATATAGAGACCTGGAGGGTACAACAGCCATTCAATTACTGCCTCATTTTCCTACTGTGGCTTTTGGTCAGCCCAATCCGAGAGACTGACCAAGCACTCGTAACAACTGAGCAATTCCCCCAGCTCAGAACTACCGGTTCCGTTTTAGCTTTCCAATCCTATTCAATATCCTTCACACATTGTCTTTATTCCATTCTACTAACACTGTTATTTTTAATGATATTGTTATTCCTATCACAGCACATAAAAGTAGCATATCAGAAAGAACCTGTCCATTCACAACTTTACAAAGCAAAGCAGAATGCAGGGAGTCAATCGCAAAATAAAATATTGTTCCTTTTTGCAAAAGAAAAATGGGGCCTCAGACTTTAGGATAATGGCATCTGGTGTTTCTTTGGAAGAGAGGAAAGGAGATGACGATATTGTATTCTGTGATAAATTTCCAGCAAGAGAGAAATCAAGAAAAATAAAAAAAGAAAGAACACTTGTTGACTTGTAAAAATAAACAAACAAAAATGTGAATTTTCTAATCCAGTTTTATCTGCCTGGACAAACTCGTTTGAGTTATTTTATGAAAAGTATTCAGACAGAGCTCTAGTCAAATTCTAAATTTCGGCAGTCAATGACACTTCTGAGGTCACCGGTTTTCTCATCCAAAATATTTTGCTTCTCTAAATCCATTAATAATTCAGTCTTCCCCCCTGTTGGTTCTAGTAACTTATAGTTCATATTGTCATTTATCTGATTTTTAATTTCTTGGCTTATATAAAAGTTTCAAATATATTATTTTCATAGAAAAGTGCCCACAATGGGGCCTCCCCAGTGGCGCAGCGGTTAAGCGCTGCACTGTGGAGCTGTTGGCAGCAGCGACGCAAGTTCAACACCCAGCCGGGGAGAGTCCCACATGGCGTGGCAGACCTCTCCTGCTTTGCCCGCTGCTCCCCTCAGCAGTGTACTTCTGTCGATCTGCCTCTTCTGCTCTCTACTCTGTCTCTGGTGAACCTCTTGCCGCCCCACACCTCTGACCTGTACCCCAGCTTGTATGCATACATAAATAAAACTTTAAGAAAAAAAAAAAAGAAAAAGAAAAAGTGCCCACAACATTAGACTTTATAATCCTCAAATGCATTTGTTCTGCTACCATATGCTAAAACTAATTTGCTAAAAGATATATTGTCAAAATGAAATGTTACATTAATATTGGTCATCAAAAATGAATACATATCAATCTGACTGCATTATGTCACACAAATATTTTCTCATTTTTATATACACTATTTTAAAATAACATCCTTAAGAACTTGCAATTCTTGCTTTATAATTTTACATATAACAAGACATCCAGTGACATAAAATTATATGAAGCTAAAAGTAATAGATTCCGTGGAAGTGAAATATAGAATTTTAGTTGTTTTCTGTAAGACTCTGAAGAACTTATCTATGAAACAGCACTTTGGCTTAGATTATTTACAGGCTTCCTTTCATCTCTTGGAATCCAGGATGACTGATCAATATTTTGTTCACGTTTCTATTTGGGACTAAGGGCTTCATTCCTAAATGTGGTGTGGTCTGGTTTCTCAGCTGGACTTTACTCATTTGCACATAGGATGCCATATTTGCACTGCCTTGCCTCAGACTTTCTGTGAAACAAATCATGTAGAGGCACCTTATGGACAAGAAACTCTTTGCAAAAGGTGATGGTAATTCTACTTTCTATGACACTGACTGCCAGAAGGAAGTAGGAACTAGGGTTTAAAGTATGTGGCCTTGAGAATGTAACTCAATTTGAATCTTTCTCTCCTTAATATTCTGAAGTCTGTCACCTAACTCAGAAAATAGGGATGCAGGTACCTGCCTTTTGAGAACTGAATTAGATAATAAATATCCAGATCATATTACAAGGACTTGCACATGATAAACATTCAATAAATGGTACTAATATTTTTGTACATGTCGAGCTTTGTAAGTAATGTATCTAGGATGTGATCATAAATCAAAAAATTAGAGGAAAACATATAGAGAAGATCACAGTGTCTTAATTTCTAAGAGTGGCCTTTTCCCAGAGATTATTCCATCTAACAAAATAGAAGACAAAATTAAGTAAAAATTAAATCCATCTGGATTCAAGGAATATCAAATTTCTATTAGAAAAAAATGGACATAACTTTGAGTCTCATTTTCATAAACAAATGTTTTTCCCTTGTACTTTTCGGGCTTACTGAGTTCCCTTACTATCAGCACTCTTGCCAGGTGTGCTGAAGTCAGCTTACAATGGAGCGGATAGGTATCAGTTTTCTAAGTACTAAATTTTCCCAAATTTTATTAACTGGTTGAAAAACTAGGGTTGCTTGAAATCTGCCAATTTCAAGGTGGGACTATTTACATGAATACATCACAAACACTAAAAACTACAAATGGGGACAGGAGTTAGTGTTATTTAACATTTTCCATAATACCATTGCTTTTAATTATTTGAAGACAAATTGAGCTGCAGAACTGAGCCCAACTAGTACTCTAGAAGGAAAGGAATCACTTATCTTTTCAAAAACTTGAAACAGAGGCTGATGCTGGGTCAGGCATCGTGATTCATTATACACTGGCAGGCAAAATAGCTAACAATCTGTTGATGAGATTAGAAATATTGGGTGAAGACTGAAAAAATTAAAAAAGAAGATTCAGATGAAAACAATCCGGTAAGAAAAATAAGGCAAAAGAAGAGAGGATGGCCCAATCAGAGAGGGCATCTTGAAAGCAATATTCTGCTGACCTGGCATCTGGTCCCAGGGGACTCACCACCCCTGTAATGCATCAGTAACACCCTTCACCACTCCTTTGAAACTTTTGTCTTGTCATAGGTTGGTATTAGACTTCAGATATTGAGATCTCAACTTAGTCGTTAAAAAATGACAATGTTTTCAATATATTTAATAAATCACTACTGAATGTCATCTGCTTTTTTGTATGCAGTTACTCTGAACTGAGTGATTCATTGAAGCTAAATAATAAACCCATTGTGGAATAAACCCATTGTGAAATTTCCTTGTGGGAACATGGAACCAATGAATCATCAAGATTCTTTGTCTCACAACATGGAAGTTCATGAAAACTTATTGACTGTTAGCACTAAAAATGCTCCAATTGTATCTGTCATTGACTATGTCAAATATTTTAGAGGCAAACAATTGAGATATATTACCTCCCTAGGTGATACTGTTTGTATATCTAAACTCTTCTAAAGTGTACTTTGAGTCACAGAAATTACAGAACAAGCATTTATGTGATAACACAATTTGGCATTTTATAGTCAAAAGTGATAGCTTAATTGGGCCCCAGTCTGCTTATGTGGAGAAAAAACTACAATGAATGGGTATCAGTAAAAAAAGATTAAAGTCCTAAATGTTGCATTTCCTGGCCAGGTAACTTTAAGTTATTGACTAAACTCTCCTGACTACAGTTTGCTAATTCATTAACTGTGACAAGTATTTATTAAAAGAGAGAGTTGGACAAAGACATTTTTTTTAAAGATTTATTTTTTATTTATACATACAAGCTGGGGTACAGGCCAGAGGTGGGGGCGGTGAGAGGGTTCACCAGAGACAGAGCGGGTAGCAGAACAGGCAGATCAGAAATACACTGCTGAGGGGAGCAGTGGGCAAGGCAGGAGAGGTCTGCCGCACCATGTGGGATTCTCCCCAGCGGGGCTTCGAACTTGCGTTGCTGCTGCCGACAGCTCCACAGCGCAGCGCTTAACCGCTGCGCCACCGGGGAGGCCCCTGGACAAAGACATTTGTTGATGGTGTACTACTTATCACTGGAGTAAGATGGGTGCACTTACATGATGCATAGATAAGAACTGACTTACATGAAAATTTTAGATTAATTGATAGAGCATTTCTTTCATATCTTAATTACAACTTACAAAATGTCTCTGCTGGGTATTGGACATACTTACAAAGAAGTAGATTTTAGGTTCAGCATCTAGAGACGACTATCCAAATATGACTGAATTAAAAATATATTATATATTATATATTATTTTTCAATTGCAAAAATTTTTCATTTTTCATTAATTTTAGATTGTCCAACAATATTTAATAACTTTTCTAAGATTATGATCTTGTCCTTCTGTTTGTTGACATCTAGTGACAAAATCACTCTAGGGTATTTCTTCACTTCTATTTTGAGTTCAACTTCATGTCTCTTGAGAATGAAATTGTCAGCATAATTCCTGGATTCATTCCTTTATACATCCATTAAGCTTTTGTATTGTGGTAATAATACATAACATGAAACATGTCCTCTACTCCGTGTTTAAGTACAGTTCAGGGGCACTATTTACTTTCACATTGCTGTGCAAACTTCATCACCCATATCCACAGCATTGCTCATGTCTCCAAAATGAAACTCCATACTCATTACACAATAACTCCTCAGTTTCCCTTCTTCTCTTAGAACATTGCTATGAACTTTCCATCTTTATGAACTTGACTAACTTTATATAATACTTGTAAGTGAAATAATTCAGTTTCTGTCCCCTTGTGACTGACTAATTTCACTTATCTTAATATCTTCAAAGTTCATCCATATTGTATCACAGGTCAGAATTCCTTTTTTTATTAAGCCTCATTAATATTCCTTTTTATGTATGCATTTTCTACTTTTTGGCTGTTCTCAATAATGCTGCTATGAACATGGGTGTACATGTATCAATTTGAGTTTCTGCTTTCAATTACTTTGGGTATAAACCCAGAAGTGGAATTTTTGGTTCCTATGGCAATTCCGTATTTAGCACTTTGAGGAGTTATCAGACTGGTTTCCGTTTTACATCTTATATCATTTATATACTACACCATTTTACATTCCCACTAGCAATACATGGATTCCAGCTCCTTCACAGCCTCTCTAATGGTTGTTAATTTCAGTAATTAAAAAAAAATAGTGACCTTAATGGATATGAAGTGGTATCTCATTGTGACTTTTGACTTCGTCTTTTGAGTATTTAGTCATGTGCCTATCCGCCATCTGTATGTTTTCTTGAGGGAGTTGTCTATTCAACTAAGTTGTCTATTTTTTGAGTGGCTTGTTTGGTTTTTATTGCTGAATTTATTTTACCCCGAAACACAGGACTTTGAATGGCAGATAAATTAAAATTAAAATGCTGAAATCTACTGACTTTGCTAAGTTGTGGGTTAAATGTAATGTGACCATGCAATCTTCTAAACCAGTTCTTTCTGGGGGGAAAAATAGAAGTTTTATTAAGAGACCCTCATTTGTTCTGTGTCTTGTAAGAGTTGTCTTGTTTATGAGCAGCACAGTATGATTGCTTCACAGAGGCAAATGATGAGTCTATTCAAAAAAATGATAATAATGACATTGTTATGAGAACATAGAGTAATCACTTTAAAAGTGCTACCCTTGTTTGAGTAGATTTAATATTTAATTTTTTTTTTCTAAGTATCACACACAAGCCATGCACTACTAGGAATACTGCTGTGATGATATCCCCGGTATGATGGGAAGAATTAATATTACAAAACATTTCTGTCTCCTTCAAATGGGGGAGAACAACTTACAGAGATCTCTGATCTCGAGTCTCAAGATACAGATGTACTTTTTCAGAATAGGTGGACTAGTATAGTAGCCCATCAAACAAGTTTTTCCCAAACTGTGTTGACCAATAAATGGTACCTTTCCACAGATGTTATCCTGTGGTTTAAAAAAACATGGGGCTGCTGGGTTAAATAAAATGAAACCCAAGTTTTTATTGTAAACTTTCTCAGAGAGATTAATAAAATATTGTGCATTATCAATATTTGAAAAGGGAAAACAGCATGCAGTAGGTTTAAACTTCTGTTTGGTTGGAATCATGTCTGATTAATTTAGCTTCCATTTACTGTTTCATTCTTTGCCTGGATCTAGTGGGTCTTCAGCAAGTGCTGTTTGAATAAATAAATAATAGCTGTTATTAATAAGTTAATAAGAGTAAAATAATAAGTAGATTTCAGCATTTTTAATATAATTTATCTGCCAGGTAGAAGAAAACATAAAAGGTACTCAGGTAAACAAGCAGCACTTGTTAGAAGATCTACTTTTGCAGTCCAACACCTAGAACCAGGAAAGAAGAAAAAAAATTCTGAATGACAATTAAAGGGCAGAAACCTGTGTTTACCAAAGTATTAATTTTAGTTGCGAGGATATTTTCTTCAATCCAAGTCATTGCCTCAATCATATGCTACCTTTTAACAGCACTGGTGAGATGGATTGATAGGAGCAAATGCTTTCTTAGTTTCAGTCGCAATTAGTTTATTCCACTGTGATATGATAAATGATTACTCTTAGGACAAATATACAAACACTATTAGTGATGAATGAAATAAACTACTCAACCCCTTAAATTATCCAGGCATCAGATTTGATTTTGTGACCTTCTAATGCAGGAAATTTGAGGAGGTAGGCTAAATTTGATCTGAAGCAATCTTTCTTTCTGTTTGTTGTACATTTAATGGCCTTTAATTTCATCTCAAGTCATCTGTTCCCATGATCTGGAAAACATCTGCATAGGGAATGCTGGGGGCTTTTCACTCCATCTGCTGAACTCTTGAGAAGAGCACAGCATTCCCCTGCAAGGGTCCGACACTGCCGCAAACATCACAGTGGACTTGTCAGTCTGCAAATACTTCCACTCCTCAACCCTCTGGGAACTCGCGTATAACAAAATCATGCCGCTCTCTCATTTACGCCTCCTAATGTTTCCTTTGCCCACCAATAAAGTTCAGACTTCTTTACATGACTTATGAGGCGCTTCATAGCTATCTCATCGACTCATCTCCCTGGATTCTCCACACATTATCTGCGACCCAGCTGTATTGAATTCTTTTCAGTGTCCTGCGTAAACTAGTTTTTATCGCATTCCCATATCTGTAAGTGCCATTTCCTCTGTCTAGAATGTCCCATTTTCAATACACTTTTTCCTCCTTACCTATCAGGTCTCTTTACAGAAACCTTTAGAGTGTGTTAGCTTAGCATTAATTTCCACCAGAAACTCCACACTGGCCCCCTTTGTTAGATAAGGAATTCCTCCTATAAACTTAAAAATTGCTCTGTTCTTCTTCCATTATACCATTTATCACACTAATTCCCCAACTGCCTGTGTGCTCATCTGTTTTCTTCAACAGACATGGAGGAGGATTAGCACGAGGTGCTCTTTTTCTTTACCATTTTGTCCATAAGGTGTAAGCAATGCCATTAGATAGCAATTGATCAAAAAATGTGCTGATAAAATTAATAAAGTCATGTAGACTATTAGTATATTTGTTTAATAAATAATTTAATAAATAATTGTGTCCATACAGATGTACTGGTTAAAAAGTATGAACAACACAGTAGGCAAAGTTCTCTGAAGCTGTAGAACTTACATCAAAGGAACAAGAGACAAAACAAACATGTTCGCAAATAAACATGTAATATTGTGACAGCTGTTTGCAGATGCTTATAAGAATAAAAAGTTTTTCAAAGGGGAGACATATGGTTGAAAGGTAGTAGGTTCTACTTTATGTAAATTGGAAGTATGGAAAATCAACCTAAAAATACATATTTTTAGAAAAGATATACATTTTGTAAAATAGCAAATTTCAAATCAAAAGAAGTCAGATATTATTTAGAAAAACAAGGGAAGTAAGATACTGAAGATGATTAAATTAATAAGTCATAGTGTTTATTAAAGCGGGTTAATTTTAAGGGAATAAAATATGCTATAAGCGCTCAGTTATAAACTAAGTGTTGAGGACAGACCTTACAACATGGGAGTCATAGTTAATAAGCTGCACTGTGTATATAAAAGTTGTAACTATGGATGGTGACAGATGTTAATGAAACTTATTTGCTGATATCAATATATAAAAATCTCAAATCATTTTATTGTACACCTGAAGCACATATTTTATATGCTAATTTAATTTTTTGTTGTTGTTGTTCAAGCTGGGGCACAGGCCAGAGGCGGGGGGCGGCGAGAGGGTTCACCAGAGACAGAGCGGGGAGCAGAACAGGCAGATCAGAAATACACTGCTGAGGGGAGCAGCGGATGAGGCAGGAGAGGTCTGCCGCGCCATGTGGGACTCTCCCTGGTGGGCGTCGAACCCGCATGGCGCACCACCGGCAGCTCCACAGCGCGCAGCGCTCAAATGCTGCGCCACCAGGGAGGCCCTTTATATGCTAATTTAAACACTAAAACTAGAAAAATAGAAAACTCATGTTATTTTCTCAACATGGATCTGTTCCTTCTTTATCTTGAACATATTTTTAGACTATTTTCTAGCCTTTCTATTGTTAGGGTGATGTGACAAGACTAGGATATGTTGATGGGATATAAAAAGGGTATATCTTTTCCTTTCTCCCCTTCTACTTGTGCCAACTGGATGCCCACCACAACGAAGGGGTAGGAGATCATAGAGCCACAATAAAGTAAAGACCCATGCCTCTGAAACATTATGAATCTGAAACCTGGGGTCTCCCTGGTGGTGCAAAGAATTAAGTCTCAGCATTATGAAACTATTGGCAACCACTGAAGCACGAGATTGATCCCTGGCAAGAGAACTAACACACATGGCACAGCAGACCTCTCCTGCCTCACCCACTGCTCCCCTCAGCAGTGTATATCATTCAGTCCACTGGTTCTGCTTCCTACTCTGTCTCTGATGAATCCTTTCAACCATTCCCCACCCCCCCATCCCAGCACCTCTGACCTACATCCCAGCTCTTGTATGCATAAATAAATAAATAAATCTCTTTTTTTTTAAAAAAAAAAGAGTCTGAAATCTGTCTCTCAATCAAGAACACCAAACCCAGATTGACAGATGAGCAAGAAATATATCCTATATTTCACATTTTAGCATTAAAAATAATTTGGTACAAACATTATTATAAATTTCAAAGTAAACCATTTTCTTATTTACAACTGTATACATTTCATATTTTCTCACTCAGACATTGCAAAAGCCTTGTTTTCATTAAATATATTGAAATTACCAAGTTTTATCTGTAAATACAGTTGCCAATAATACTATTCTATTTCTATTTCTTAGGGTTTTTTTGTCATTCAGAAAGAAAGGTAGAAAGTAGAGAAAACTTAGAATATGCAAACATTGATATACATACATAGTAGAGATATTGAGTAAAAATCAAAATTACACAATGTTATTGATATCAATTTGAAGATAACCAAAACCCTACTATAGAAGAATAAATATAATGGGAGTTCAACTGCCACACGGTGCTATCAATTTGAAATGCTTACCCTTCCAATTGATAACCATAGCTATTCTATCTACAATAGTTTCTGTTAACCTCATCCAGCTCCTAAGAATACAGCACTAAGCATTTAAATAATTTCCCATTGTTCTAGTAAATGTATGGTTTTATAAGAGAATATTAAATGAGAATTTCAGAACTAACTCTTATACACTCTGACATTCTATATCATCTTTAACATTCTAAGTACATGCAGGTATTCAGTTGTATTTGAAAGGATATGTTTTCTTCTCTTGTATTATTGGATATGCCTGGGATGGGGAGATGTGAAATTATATGTCTTATAGAAATTAATTGTAATTGGAGTCTCTTTGGAAATAAATCTGTATTGAACTATGAAAAGTTGACATCTATGAAGCCATTAAAATTAACCAGGAATCATTACAGAGAATTTATATTGATTCTCTGGATTGAGTTGGGTCTAAAAAAGTCTTGAGCTAGTCCAAAAGCAATTGTTTTAAGAGACGACCAAGCAAACACTTATTTGAGAACTGATAATCATGGACTTTTAGCCTGTGGATAGAATCAGTCAGCTTCCTTGTTATCCTTTCTAACCAGTTATATATAGCCAAGAATAGTTTAAGCCTGTCAACACTAACCAACTCTTTTATAAGGGACTTGCCTCATCTTTCTATTTTTGTCCCATAAAACTTTGTCCCTCTGGGACCTCCCTGGTGGCACAATGGGTTAAGTGCAGCCCTGTGGAGCTGTCAGTGGCTTCAGGGCAAGTTCTATGCCCTGCCAGGGAGATTCCCACATGGCGCAGCAGACCTCTCCTGCCTCGCCCGCTGCTCCTCTCAGCAGTGTATTTCAGTCGATCTGCCTGTTCTGCTCCCCACTCTGTCTCTGGTGAACCCTCTCACCACCCCACACCTCTGGCCTCCACCCCAACTGTATGCATAAACAAATAAATCTTAAAAAAAAAAAAAAAAACTTTGTCCCTCTTAGGGACACATACTAGATTTTCTACCTAAATACATTTACACCAAATCCCAATTTTTTGACCCCAAATAATTGCTTTGCCTTTTCAATTGCCTCCTGATTTTTTGGGATGTTAGTACCAAAGAGAAAGGTAGAAGTTATAAGTCCAGGCTGTTAAGTGTTGACTAAAAAACCTAGTTCAGTGACTTATAAAACTAGAAAAAGATAGCAAATGTATATGAAACACATATGAAAAATATGAAACATAGTAAGGGACTAGTAAGTGTCAAAAAGTCATTAACACTTAGACTTGAATGGCTTATCAATTAGGACTAAGCGTAACTAGGAATGAGAAAGCAGAGCTAGGGACCACAGAAAAAAACATGTAGTTGGCTGTCATTCCACCAACAATAAACAAAAACCTCCTAAGTAAATAAATTAAAAGTTTGGTTAGGCCTCCCTGGTGGCGCAGCGGTTGAGCTCTGCGCTGTGGAGCTGTCGGCAGCGCGTGATGCGAGTTCGACGCCCGGCCAGGGAGAATCCCACATGGCGCGGCAGACCTCTCCTGCCTCGCCCGCTGCTTGCCTCAGCAGTGTATTTCTGATCTGCCTGTTCTGCTCCCCACTCTGTCTCTGGTGAACCCTCTCGCCGCCCCACGCCTCTGGCCTGTACCCCAGCTTGTATGTATAAATAAATAAATCTTTAAAAAAAAAAATTTGGTTATAGGGACTCCCTGGTGGCACAATGGATAAGTGCAGCACCATGAAGTTATACAGAGCCACTGCAGCACAAGCTTGATACCCGGCCAGTGAGCTTCCCACCTGGCATAGCAGATATCTCCTGCCTCGCCCTCTGCTCCCCTCTGCAGTGCAGTTCAGTAGATCTGCCTGTTCTGTTCCCCACTCTGTCTCTGGTGAATCCTCTCACCACCCTGCACCTCTGGCTTACACCCCAGCTTGTATGCATAAATAAATAAATTTTTTAAAAAGTTTGATTAAAATTCTATGGATTTGGAAATTTTATGTGTGACTTCCATTCTTGAATCCTGACATAATCTTTAGCATTGAAATACCATTGTCATTGGCTGAACACCGGGGTCCTTATCTTTTGTGTAAGCCAATGTACACATACACTCACCAGTTAGTTGTAGGCAGAAAGGAGCCTCTTGAGTGGTGTATGCCAAGAGTGGGGTGGTCTTTTGCACCAAAATTAGACTGCTTGACTTATAATGAGGTTTTCATCTTATAGGGAGGTTGTACATATTCATGGGGGATGATACATATGTGTAGTGTTCTGAAAAATTTCGGATATTTCGAATAAGTGGCAGGGGAACAAGTTGTCATTCATTATACACATAACACGTGTTCCACATTCAGTTGAAGGTGCATGTTTAAGTGTTACAGTTAAGGGCATTGGACTTTCCATGTCAGAAGATGGTTTTGCAGTCTAGTGCAGATTGAAAACTTGTGTGGCTGGTGGGGTTTGGCTTGGGGTGATTTTTCAGGAAATGTTAACTGCAGTGCAGGACAATGGTTGTTCATGATAGTCAAGGACCGATAGATGGTGACTTAGACTGTGAAAGAGTGAAATGAGTAAAAGTGAGAATAATACGTTTGGTAATACTTTTCTTTTCATTAAGTGTGTGAGGTATCTCTGTGAAGCATCTAGTTGTAGCAATACCGTGGAGAATTGCACAGTTCATAAATGAAGTGTGAAATAATGATTTATTTGTTTTGTTTTGGAATATGACCTATGTCTTCAAATCCTTCTTTTTATTCAAAGAGAGTGTGAAATTCAGTGATTTAGGATTAACAAGAGGGCCTCCTTGGTGGCGCGATGGGTTGAGCGCACTGTGTGGAGCTGTACGCAGCTGCGGTGCAAGTTTGATCCCCAGCCGGGGAGATTCCCACATGGCGCAGCAGAACTCTCCTGCCTGGCCCACTGCTCCTCTCAGCAGTGTGTTTCAGTCGATCTGCATGTTCTGCTCCCCATTCTGTCTTTAGTGAAACCTCCCACCGCCCCACACCTCTAGCCTGCACCCCACCTTGCATGCAAAAGTAAAAATCTTTAAAAAAAAAAAGATTAGGAAGAAAAGTCATAAAAATTATATAGAGTGCCTAAGGAAATGGGTAATTTTCCTTATATTCAAACTCCAGAAACTGAGCAAATAGAATGCTATCCATTTGCACATACAAGATGGAAATTTTTCATTTCATGCACAAAGTTGATTTTTGGTCATTCTTGGATGTGAGTGGTATAATTCTCTTAATAAGATAATAGTATATGTCAACAGCAAATGAAATTTCTACCATATTAGCGCTGTGCAATTTTGATAAGCTCACTTTTTTATTATTCTTCCACCTGAGGCACAGCTGTAATCACTGATGCCATAGTATCTTCTCATTTAATAATTGAGGCAACTGTCATATTTACAAAGATACCAGGGAAGATACAAAAAATTTTTGCAACCTTTTTTTATCTCTGACAAGTATTATTTTGCTGTATGATTGTCACCCATACATTAGATAATATTAGATGAAAAAATCATTTCCATTTGAATGGTGTGATCTTTGAGTTCCTCCTTTGTTAAAAACACACAATAACTTGAAATGCACAATTGTATTCAAACTGTTACTCATGGGCTACAAGACACTGTTTACTTAAAAAACACACACAGTCCCTATTTTTACATCTAAATGTGCTGAAATGTACTCGTATTGAACACATCTGTTGAAAGAGTCAGATAGGGACCTTGCAGTATTCTTTTCTCATATAAACCAGCTCATTGGCACTTAAGACAGAACGAAATAAGCTTGCTTGATTTTCTTTTGTCCCAGGAGGAGGATAACTTCTGATTACCCCTTTGGGAAATAGGCAAATTTGTTCTGTCTGCAACTAGGAAGTAAATGGGTACACTCCATGCAGAAGTGATAATTCAGGCTCACGCTGCAAAGAATGTATGAAACACATAAAACTAAAAGCTTGCTCACTAAATCTGAAAGCTGTCCTTTTGGAAACAATAGCTAGAAATAGGAATGTAGATAATGTATTTCCATATTTGCATAAATGAGCTTTCAAAGTAGGTGTGGAAATGAAAAGAATGGAATAAAAAGAAATCATAGCCATGATGGGAGAGGAATAAAGAATTGAGGGGGCACATGAGATGTCATACTCTGGGTGGAGAGAATTGTACACATTTGCTTATCCTTCTATATCATGATTATACAAATGGAATATATAGAGCCTTTGACTTTTAACTTAAATTCAATGAGGAATATATTTGAGTTTTGCATTGCAGAGGGAGAGGAGGAACAAGGTATAGTATAGAATAAAGCTGCATATGGGCATACAGTAGTAAACTCTCAATTCCATTTTTGCTCTCCCTTAGACTAAATTCTGTGGAATTTATATGCCTCAAGAAGGTAAGAAACACTGATTAGGAATGAAAAATTCGAAGACAATAGGACTATCAGTAGACCAGTGGCAATCTCAAACTAATCTTCCTGAGACCTTTCTAAGTCACATGTGCTTATTGTTTTACCCATTTCTTCAATATATTTAATAGTCTTATGATACATTTCTATACATATTTGATTTTTGATATTATTCTTATATCAATAATCCTTATCCACAACTGACTTCATTAAAATATTTGCTTGGCTTATTTAACTATTCCACACACACAACACACACACACACATATTTAAAAGGGCAAATTTATTATAAAAAGGGAAGAGAAATCAAGGGCACTTGACAGACACAATCGGACAGAATGAGTTGCCTCTGAAAGGGATGTATTTGTTAAAAGGGAGGCCTGGATAGTAAAGGCGGTCAGCCTTGGGAGGAGCTGCCTCTGCTGTTTGCGAAGGGAGAAGGTCGGAGAAGAGAAGCAATGGCATAGTCACAGCGGGCAGGAGAGCTGCTGCCAAGATTTCTACTTTTTTAAAAAGATTTATTTATTTATGCATACGAGAGCTGGGGTGCAGGCCAGAGGTGTGGGGGATGAGAGGTTCCACCAGAAACAGAGTGGGGAGCAGAACTGGCAGATCTACAGAAGTACACTGCTGAGGGGAGCAGCGGGTGAGACAGGAGAGGTCTGCTGCGCCATGTAGGTCAGCTCCCTGGCAGGGAAAGGAACTGGTGCTGCGGTGGCTGCGGATGGCTTCATAGTGCTGAGATGTAATCCATTGCGCCACCAGGGAGGCCCAAGTTTCTACTTTTAACAAAAACTTGTGCAAAAATTTTATGTTAATCACATTTTTATGAAGCCCATGTCTAAAACAGTGAGTTGTTATATTAACCTTTGTGTAGGACTAGTTACACAAAACTTAATGTAACTTCAGATCTATACATACCAGTAGCGCTTAAAAGATGTTTCTTATGTGGTTGTAGAACCCCAGTCCTCATAATTATCTTTGTATAACATCAAGCATAAGCCTTGTCTCTATATGACTGGACCATAAAACAGCAGCTTTCCTTGAAGTTTGTTAGAAAAAGATAATCTCAGGCCACACTTAAGATCTAATCAATCAGAATTAGTTGTATAAGAAGATCATCTATTTGTTACGTGTGCAATGTAATTTGAGAAGCACTGATCTAAACAATTTTGTGCGTAACTTAGCCCATCTTTGTTTTTATTTTTTTTTAACTTATTTTATTTTTGCATACAGGCTGAGGTGCAGGCCAGAGGTGTGGGGTGGCGAGAGGATTTACCAGAGACAGAGTGGGGAGCAGAACAGACAGATGGGCAGAAATACACTGCTGAGGGGACAGCGGGGTAGGCAGGAGAGGTCTGCTGCGCCATGTGGGAATCTCCGTGGCCCGGCATCTAACTTGTGTCTCCAGAGCATCCTTGACAGCTCTACAGTGCTGGAGCTTAACCCCATGCACCACCAGGGAGGCCCCATCTTTGTTTTTGTCAATACACATGGTGCCAGAAAGGCAGTGATCTCAATGATTATGGTCACAACGATGCTGATGACGATGGTGACAACGATGGTGACGATGATGGTGATGAGATGGCAATAACGGTGCTCTTCTTGGTCATAATGGTAACAGCTGTGGTTTGGGTGGTGGGGGCAGATGTGATGTCTTCCTAGGTTCTACTACATTCGAGAAATATCACTTCAGTATGAAAACATCATTAGAAGAATGGATAATAAAAAACTACGAATTTTAAATTTATCTGAACTCTTGGGGAATGTTAAACAAATGAGAAGAAAATGCTGATAAATCTCTTGAGAAAGAGAAAATGCCCAAATTGCATGCCAGAGAAGACCCAGTGGGGATAGATCTTGCTGATGGACAGATCATGTGGGTGCCAGATCTGTCCTAGTCACCACAGAGTCAGTCCTGTCACGCTACCCCCACTGCACCTCACCACACGGCACTCATACTTTTCAAGTAAATATTGACTGAATAGTTCACATCATTTTAAAACACAGCTACTTTATTTGCTCTTTCAGAACACTAAATTATAGACCTGTTCAATGTTTATTCCACTATAGTTCAGTACAAATTACCATGCATCTTTGGATAGGCACATTTTCAAGTATTTTTTATTTCTTGTAAAGAAACACAAGCAGAAACTGATTATTTTGAAAGAGCTGGTTAAAATAAGACCTTGGCTCCTGGGTAAGTTTTCCTGAGCTCTCAGCTCATCCTCTTTAGCTCTTTAGGCCTGTGGCATTTTCTGTGATGGCATACTAACTCATTGAGATTAAGATCTAGGGACCTGTAAAGAAAATACAATCTGCATTTATTGCTTTGTTATAATATCTCTCTGTGGTGCATAAACTATGTGCTGGGAATCAAATTCCATTGGTTTGCAGTGTGCTGTCTGTCTCTGCGGAACGCACTGCTCCCCAGCTTGAGTTAGTGTCTCATTCGCTGTCTGCACGGAGCCATTGCTTGCTGAGGGGTCATTGGGAAACATTAAAGCGACATACTAAAATTGTAAGAGCAGCTATTCTGTCAAGGAACTTCCCTGTCTCATAATTTACAAAGAATACAATAACAAATGTCCACAGTCATCCTGAAACCTAGATCCTCTTAAAATTCCGTTGTAGACTGATAGCTTGTGTGCATGACAAGAACTGCTTTTAGGTATAGCACTTCGTTCTTAAAGCATCACCTCTTTAGGAGTGGAAAGAAGAAGATTCAAATGCTATTTTCTTACTATAAAATGTAGCAAAAATTGAAACTAGAGGGAGAATAAATATAATTCCCTTACAAAGCTCTGCTTTGTACCATCTTTAGGGGACACAATTGGGGGAGGAGGCGGTAATATTCACAGTGTCTGTCTAGGGCACACTATTGAAATAAGTCCCTAGAGTTCCACTGTCAATTAATCAGGAAAGTAAGAGTCTCCCTTCCAGCATGTTCGAGATCAGAAACAGGCCCAAGGCCACTGCTGCCAGCTTTCATTAACAACCATTCTGATCACAGGGTATACCTACGGAAAAGTATGTATGTCAAACAGTGCAATGAGGAAAAAAACAGGTGGTCATAAAAGAAAAGGAAAGAACCCTCAACAGCAGTTTTCTGACTTCTGTGATTTATTTGAAAAGATAAAACTGGAATACGATATACAAATACATTTGATTTTTTGTTTGTTTTTAGTTGCCAATGTATTGACCCCTTCTAGTTAGAGAATTTTTGTTATTCTTTCTTTCATTTCAGAGTCACTTGTTAAGTGGCCTATAAAATATAAGTATTTACAATAAACATTTAGAAGGGAGCAATTTAAGATATATTGTGATCTGAGTTACTCCAGTAGCAGCAAGGATTTGTTATATGGGTTTTACACAAGAATAAGCAGGCATCTGACTTGGATCAAAAAGTTCCAAACTCCTGAGAAGAATTTCAAGTACCTATTTTTCTATCAATGGTAAATCTTTGGCAATCTACAGATTCCTGTGGAGCCTACATTTTCTCATGTTTAAGATGGAAAATAACTATGACCATATTATTATTATATATATATATATATATATAATTGTTATTTATATCTTTTACATTTTGTATTCCCCTTGGGTAACCCACCACCAATTCACCCGTGATCCATCTCCGTGGTGCTTGTGTCCTTTTCTGCTCCATTTTGTGCCCTTATACTCCTGCTGAGTGTCTCTCTCCTATTTGATTTCCCTATAGTCCTGTTATAAGTGAAACCATTCAACATTTTTCTCTTTCTTTCTGGCTTATTTCACTGAGTATGATCCCCTCTAATTCCATCCATGTCGCTGCAAATTGGGTGTGTTTGTCTTCTTTGAATGCTGAATAGTATTCCATTGTGTATATGTACCACATCTTCTTGATCCAGTCATCTATTTTTGGACATCTGGGTTGCTTCCATACCTTTGCTATTGTGAACAGTGCCGCAATGAACATACGGGTGCATGTATCCTTTT